>JANFAH010000136.1:0-60761 GCA_024663395.1 Pisolithus tinctorius
TGGGAGGGTCTTGCCAAAGCCTGTCCCTGCAAGAACAATGCAATCTATGCCAAGGACAAAGGCCTCTGCACAGTCTAATTGCCAGGGATATGGTTTGTGACCAGTCCGCTCCTTGCAAATTGCAGAAAGAGAGTGTCGAGTGGTCTTGGAGGAGTACCTTGGGGTATTGGTTTGTCAGGAAGAAAGGTATGCATAGGACTTCTCATGATATGGTGTAGCAGGTATTAAGGGATTGGACATTGTCCAGTTATTAGATATCATATATGTAGCAGATCCATCCAGCAGCCCACTGAGAGAATTAGCAGTGATGAGGACACTTAGGTAGATTCTATGTAAGTTTACTTTTTAGGATTTAATCCAAAACAGGCAAAATCCTGCCAAATTTGGATTTAATGTGACTCGATCCCCTTGTGACCAGGTAAAAGTCTCCAGACGTTCTGTAGCGCGGAAAATTCCGACACTAGCTAGACAGCGCCGGAAGAATGTCTCGAGACTACTGTTTCCGCAGTGACTGGTGAAATGATAGTATACACGTTTACATAAGTTACCATATTTAGCCAGAAAGGGAGGTCGCGGTGTGGTGCGGTGCGTCTGGTGCGTCGCTCGGTGCGAACACTGCTCAACTTCGAGCGGGCCTATTGTCCACTTGGCAAGTCATGGCAGAAGAAAATCTCAGTTCCCGCAGACCAAAGCGGAGCACCGCTGGCAACAGGTAATGTTTTTCACCCCACCCGTCGTCCGATCTCACAACATCCAGGATGGAACTCGCGCTGGCAGAACTCGCAATCGAGGAAGCTGCAGATGTAGAAGAGGACACCGATTTCATCAATGATAAAGGTACGCACATGAATAGGTTCGACACCTGTGAACTTCATTGTATAATCAATAGAGGAGGAGGACGTATTTGAGTCGGATTTTATGAGTACCGATGAAGAAGCTGCCCAGGAGGACCACACTGGAGACAAGGAAGTACTTGAGGCAGACAGACGCGAGCGCCAGGCAATTCCATCTCTCTTTCATTATCACATATCAATGCTCACTACATCAAAGGCTGCTCGAACAAGGGTCGAGAAAGCAACAGCATTGGCTCATGCCCGCCAACGTGCTACATTCAACCCCGAGGCCGCAGTCTCCGTTTCCCGGTCTTCGACACAAAAATCGAGACGCCGTATATTGCTGGAACCAGTCGTCAATGCGGAGACGGCGAAAGTCATCGAGGGCACCACGTCAGGCAGGACAGGCGTCAAGAGACAGAGCCAAAGACGACATACGGTTTTGAGTACCACGGCGACCGCAAGTCGCATCAAAGATGCTGAAGAGAAGAAGGTACACACCGTTTTTGTTACCGGGGACGATTGGACTCAATACCTGGTCAGGCTGCCTTGCCAAAGAAGCAAAAGATTACCACGAGCATGCCCACTCAAGACGAACTCATTGCACGAGCACTGGATACGGAAGAAGGAAATATTCTCGAACATCGGAATTACCTCCGGCTTGAAGAAGAGAAGCGTGCTCGTGCTCGTGTGGTACGTCAGTCGATTACCGGTCCCGTGTTACGCTGGATCAGTAGGAAAGAACAAATAAAAGAAACGGTTCAGCTCGAATTACCACCGAAGGCCTATTTGCCATACTATAGTGTTACTTATCCAACTGGCGTGGCGGTTCAATCTCCCGTCTGTGTTACTGGGGGGCCGTTCGTCAGTTACGTCCCACCTGTTGCGGCAGATCCTCCTGCGAGCAACGAGCCGACATCAAATATTGCAAGTGCTCTCTCACCGAATTCGTCATCTGCACCGCAACCACCAGGAACTAATGTAGCCATTTTATCGGCACCTACACCATCGACAACTTTACTGCCGCCATCCCTCCAATGCTCCGCCTCGAGTGCACCACCACAACTGCTGTCCGAGGACCGCATGACAGACGTGTGCAGGAACTACGTCATGCACGAACTCGCGCAAACACCATCGGCGAAGAAACCCCTCTGGGTAGATACCATGTCCGCCATGTTTGGAGATCACGTTTCATGGGGGGATCTACGCGTGTACACTGGCAAAAACCGTCCACTCTGTACGTCTTTTCCTACTCTCCACATCGCCATTTTTGTCGTCGTGTTTTACTCATCGATGGGACGGACGTGCAGGATGATCACTGATTCATTTGCTTCATACAGCTCGACCAGTGCGAACGTGTCCCATTACGGGCCTCCCTGCGCGCTACCTCGATCCCCGCACTAACGTCCCGTTTGCATCTGCGGCGGCATTCCACACGTTGACCAAGGTACTATCACATGGGTATACTTGGAGTAAGTCATTGGGGTGCTATATCACACCGAGCGTCGTTGCGTCACCGTCGAGTGCCTCTTCAGAGGAACTGGAGAGACCAGCAAAGAAGCACAAGGGGGAAGAGGCTGGGGAGTGAGGATGTGAGCGCACTGTTTTTACGTCAAGATATCAAATCCTGAGCACTCGAGACCGGTTGGTCTCATTATTGGACTAACAGTTTCAGGTGCTGGGACACATCCAGTTTCCAGCACTATTACAGGGGGGAGGTTAGCCGGGCACCGACTCACTGCGAACCGCGCCTCGGTGGATACCATACGAGCTCCGCCGGAGGACTGGTGCGTTGGTGCAAATGGTCAGTACTCCTCAAATCTATCGTGTAGTTTAGCCGTTATGAATGAGAAAATAAACATTCCGCTTTCTCCACTATGTACTAGAACGTATCCACATTGATACAGCTTTACCTAAACGTAATACCCGTGTGAATGTAAGACACCAGAACAGGGCACGATAAACGCGACATCATAATTGTTGCTACTCCGCTGCGAGCTCGAGCTTGATCTTCGCAATCGCCTCGGCGGGGTTGAGGCCCTTTGGGCAAGTACGCGCACCTATTGATCGAGTCGTGTGAACTGCCATGGAAACAATCAGTAAAGAGGACGTACAGTTAAAGATGGTATGGCAGCGATAAAGGCTCATTTCGTTCTGTAGGACTTCTTTGCGCTCGACGCCATACGAGTCCTGCAAATCAGAAAATAAACCAAATCGATGGATGAGCACTTCTTTCGACGGAGTCTACAGCGACGAAACAAACCCTTGAATCCGCAATCCATCTGTACGCTTGCATCAGCGTCGCAGGGCCAAGGTACTCATCTTGGTTCCACCAATACGACGGGCAAGACGTAGAGCAGCAAGCGCACAAGATACATTCGTAAAGGCCGTCAAGTTTCCTGCGTTCTTCGGGACTTTGCAAAAACTCTCCCTGAGCAGGAGGATTGTCGTTTTGGAGGTATGGTTTGATGGATTTGTATTGTTTGTAAAAGAGAGTGAGGTCCGGGACGAGATCTTTGACGATGTACACTGAATGTTTGGAAGGTGGAATTAACACATGAGCGGAAGGACAGAGCGGAGGTCGGAAACGGGGCGTTAGAACGGTCGTAGAGAACAGTGGGAAGGGCAACGTACTATGAGGGAGCGGGTAAATCTTGACATCCTTGCTGGCATCTCTGTCAATCCGGCATAAGCAAGCGAGGGTGTTCTGCCCGTTGATGTTCATTGCACAGGATCCACAAATGCCCTCCCGGCAGGAACGGCGGAAAGTGAGCGTGGGGTCGATCTCGTTTTTTACTTTAATGAGTGCATCCAAGACCTATTGCGACAGTTGAGCGAGTCACGACGGGGCAGACCAGGAGAGGGTGGTGGCCTACCATTGGCCCCGTTTGATTGAGATCAATGGTGTAAGACTGTAACATAGGTTTCTTGTCTGGTTCGTCCGGGTTCTGTATGTACAACGCTCTCTGAGTTTCAAGTCGCCTGAATACGCGACACATCACTCACCCAACGGTAAATCTTGAACTCTTTCTGCAACACCGGTTTCTCCGCAGGCACTGCCTGCCACTTGGCAGCGCTCGACGCGAACGACCGTGAAGACAAGCGTAGTGCGTGCGTCCATGCAACGGTGGCCATGGAGTACTTTGTTAATAGAATGCCCTGCATAATACCGATCGTGTGTGTGAGGGAGTGAGATGTGCCACAAGCAGGTGTTTACTGTGTCAGCTCAAGGCCTGGGGGGTCGGGTCGGGTCGGTTTCCGCTTCGGCCAATCATCGATCGCAGATTTCATGCTGACTAATACACGAGTAGCTAACATCAACCCAAGTACTGGATCATTACAATAGCGGCACCAGCAAAGAATAAAACGTAGGAGCATAGGAAAAGACTCTGAGGGAAATCGAACGGGTCCGTCGGAGTTAGGACAACAGAAACATGGACCATGACCATGATGGTACTGATTACAAACAGATGATAGAGAACGGTAGTTCTTCCTCCAAGCAAAGAGCAACAGAAAAGAACGGGCGACAACAAGGAAAAGGTGGGTATATGACAGACGTGCAGACTTCTCCACATCCACGAGAAAAATGAGCAACGTGGGCAGTAAACCTTGCAACTCCAATGTTAGCACTGATACGAAAGAAAGTAGAAATGGCACCCACGAACTATATGTAGCATTCACACACGTGGTCTCGCACAAAACAAATCTTAAAAAGCAGCCCGTATCCCGTGTGGAGTCGCATAATCGCTCAACCTCTTTTGTGCAAGGAAGTGGGGTAACTCCTGTCCCGTCCCTCTGAAACAGTCCACTGGGATCAAGCCTCGTCGCTGCTGGCTGTGATGGTTGCCAGCCACGACGGCATTGGCGCTGATCCTCTCCACCAAGGCCCATCCATCATCGAAGACCTGGAAGATCCGTACGACATCTCCGAGTGATACAAGGAGTTCATCCTCCATATTTGGCATGAACGGACGGCGTATTGTTTCTGTGTCAGAGAAGGCTGGCACTGGGTCCTCGAATGGATTCACGACAATCACAGGCACAGATGGAAGGCCGGCTGCAGTGTCGCTAATTGGAGAAGGAGGCGACGCCAGCTCATGGTGGAATGCTAGGGGTGGTGGGCTGAGCTGGACGAGCGTTGCTGTTGACGCGCTAGGTGAGCCAAACCCCTGACGAGCCGATACTGCGGTGGACGACGACGGTAGTGGAGGCTTCGGGAAGGAAAAGGTCTCAGAAGGTGTGAACGGACGGACGGACATGGGGGAGAGGGCTCCGGCATCACCAATGTGGTCTGTTGCGGTGACGAGATACTGTCCACTACCGCTACTGCCGTTGCTCGTCATGCTAGCGAAGGACTCCCTCCGAGCGGCTTCGCCGCCCGTGGATATTAGGACGTGGTTACGATCCCGAACCTCAGCCATGGGCGGAAGCTCGGGTATGTCCAGCTGGGTGGTAGGGGACGCAAGTCGATAAAGCAATCCGTGGTCAAAGTTAGTGGCAAAGGAACTTCGAGCACTAGCCCTGTTACCGGCACTCCGTCCTGTGGAATCATCAGACGAATGACTGCTAACACCAACGAACGAGAAGCTGTGAGAGTTGGCATTGTTGGCGAGCCACCATTTGAAACGTTGAGCGCGACGAGCTACGGCACGACGACGGACAAGTACCAGAGCGAGCGTAAGCAGGAAAACCAAAGATGCGATAATTATGCCAGCGATGGCACCAGAGGACAATGCGTTTTGCGTTCCCTCCGCGCCAGTACCAATGGTTGGAGTGGCAGTCGACTCTAAGCCACCGATACCAGTGGCGCCTGTCCCAGAGCTAGACGAACCATAGGAACCGCCAGAACTGGGCAAACTGGAGCCAACTGATGGCGGTTCTCCCACATTCGATGGGGGAGGTCCACCAGAAGTGAGCTGGGCGGAACTACTATTGCCCGGGGCGCTACCCTCAGGGCTCGCCGGTAGAGTAACTGTCGCAGAGGCTGTAGAACCGGACAGCGAGCTGCTTGGGACTGAATCGCCATTCAATACGCTAGGATTGGGGGAGGCAGGGCCTTCCCCAGCATTGGCTGGTGGCGTCGCCGATGTTCCACTCCCTACAGCACTCGATAACCCGCTCGAACTTCCTCCACTGCCAACACTGCCGCCGGATTTCCCCTTTCCACCGCTGCCGTTGCCGTTGCCGTTGCCGCCATTTGAACCGTTGCCATTCTCAGAACCGCCACTACTGCCCCCACCACTGCTACTCCCGCCCGAGCTCCCGCTGCTGGCCGTTGCGGTCGGAGTAGCCGATGCACTACTAGAGCTTCCCCCACTGTTACCGCTACTACTGCTACTGCCAGAGGATCCGCCAAGAAGAGAGCCCAAGAGCGAGCCAACGACCCCGGTGAGACTATCAGGGGAGGGTTCGCGAGGATTAAGTGACAGAATGCGACGATGAGATATCGACTTGTGTTGCATCGGCATCTTCAGATTTCAGGTTGATCCTGTGTTGCTGAATTGTCAGGAACGATTGGAAGCTGCGTCCAGATTTGCGATTCTGCCTTCACTCCTGCCGCCAGTTTGCAAGATATACTGTGCCGAATGACGTGTAGAAGTGTGTAATTGAGATGAACGAGTGGAATGATAAAAGAATGTACCAGTGTCAACGACAGGCTGGTATAGATAGAGTGATGGAGTGTGCCCAAGGGAGAATTTTAGGTGAGTCTTCTTACCGCGGGGAAAGCGAAGGTTCGACGCGTATTGTGTATCAAGAGAAGAGAAAGGAAAAAGAAAAGCGGACTGTGATGGAAGGGAGAAAACCATACACGTACCGTGACAAGAGCGTATAGTTGCTAGGCCGTCGCAGTCCTGGGTTTCTGACTACCATGGCTACCCATAATGCTGCCGCGATGACAGTTGGCGTGATGTTGATAGGATAAATTTAAGAGGCATCTTGTTGAATGATTGGCAGGTTCCTGACGTGGAATCGTGTGGAAAATCAGAAGAGCTGCAGCCTACTTGATATCCATCACTTCGTGACATAAGATCGTCGAGCCATTTCATAGTATGTCGCGGATCAGCAGCATCACGCCGTAGTACATGTGAGGCCCGCTGCGCTCGACGCTAGGCAAAGATTAGCCATCTTGGCGAGTGGGAGGTACATGTCAGACAGCCTGTGTGAAGGCTGTCAGTACTGGCACCAACCCGATAAGTGTGTGTATACCCAGTTTTCTAAAGAACTCACCAAGAACGCGCACGTGCGTCAAGAAAGCCACTGAGTTTTTGAAGTTTTTCGCCCTCTGATGGGCCACCGTCGACCGGTCGAGTGCTTTCCAAGCGCCCCGGGTTCCTAGTCCGTGTCATCTAGTATGTGAACTCCAAACTTCGAGCTTCATGGCTGCTCGCGGTGACACTAAGACCCCTCACTGAGTCACTGCAGAGTCGGTGTTCGCATGTACAGCGTTCAAAATTATAATTAAGTATGCTAGATGAGTGTACTCACCGTCGGTGTCGTTTCTGTCGCACCACACGTGTCGCGCTGTCTCAGCCTGTCACTCCTAGCGTTTTGTTCTGAGTGCCGACCAACGTTTATTATAATTACAACAGTATCCTACACATGACTCAAGAGCTGGCCGATCCCTCGATGCTATAACTTAATCGCCGTATTGCACTTTAGCAGGAAGGTTAGTATAACGTCGTTTTTGCCTCCGGACGCTGGTGGGGAGTTCTCGGGCAGCTTGCCCTCGACAGGGACTGGCGATGACTTGGTACGTTGCACTGACTGTTACTGCAAGTTTCACCGGTAACCTATACTTTTGCTTAGAGGATTTATCTGCCTCGGTCAATATCTAACTCAGATCTTGGTAAGATTGTTATTGAACTTCTACAGTCGTTCCCCCACTTTATCTGCGTCGATTGCTCTCTCACTTGCTAAATCCAGTGCTTCAAAAGATTTCCTGCACTGGTGCATCTCGGAGCCGACCACCGTTGCCACGTTTCTACAGACGTCTCAAACATGTAGTAGTGTATCGGTTCATGGACCGCTTTCACCGAGGATCTGGCTTTTCGATTGCACGTAGCAGCAACCGACCGTGGCGCCAAATAGAACTGGAACACAAACACCCTGACATGTGCTGCTGAAGAAGACTGTTCCTCTCGAGATCAACTCTTCACATATACTGTCATCCCAGCGCCCGATCTGGGTGCCACGTCTATTCATGGTTCAAGGCGATCTGCCGTGTACAGGTAAGCGTACCGGAACTTGTACGGAGTGCTGGAAAAGGAGAATAGTCCCGTTCGGACTAGAAGATATACACACAAGCACCCCCGGTCGGCCATCGTAAGGGTGTGCCCTCTAATTCCTTCGTGCCTGTTGGCCTTAAAGCTGACAATCCCAATATATGCCATCTCTAAATATAACCAGCTTCCGCCTGCTTCTTCGAGCATTCCAATCAGTCATGGTCACGATCTTCCGCGGAAAAGTGGTATAGCGCGCGTTCATTTCATGAGATGAGCACTGGTACGTGTTCACCTGGCATGACGAAGGACGACATCGTTGGCATCCCCATCAGGCTCTCGCATAGCATCTATTCCCGGTAGACTCCTATGGAATCCAACGACTTTTGATTGAATTTCGTTTGCTGGTGAGGTGCGATGGCGTGGTTCTGACACTGCAACAGTTATTTACAGGGTCGCTTTCCTGCATGAGACTCGACGCGATGACTGGACCCAGCTCCAAAAGTCACCGCCACCAACATGTACAGTATTATCCTTAGTGACTCGTCCAGGATCCGAATTGGCAGGACACAGCCAATCCGTTTTGGTAGCCCATGTAAACCAATTGGCATTCGGTGTCGATCGAGGTCACCGTAATGCTACTCATGCTTAATGACTCATCTCCGAGTCACAGTGAGTCTGCCCCAGATCTCGGGGCGGGCACACTGCAATGCATTGCCACGACTGCACTGGTAGTGATTCGGTGATTAAACTGGTGACTGCGGCGATTGGACCTCGTAGCATCCCCCTTCTCGTTTTAGGCTCCTGGTCAACTGTGTCACAACAATACCAGTGACTATATAAAAAGTCATCCGATGTTGCGTTCCAAGAAAGAAACGCTCTGCATTACAGTACGCATCTATTACCATCCCAGCTCCATCACACACCCGTATACATCTTTCCGTTCCCGACGCTCATCTCGAACGTAGCACTACCATGAACAGCCCATCTACATCCACCGCTTCCCTCCTCCCGCGTGCATCTAAACCTTCCTCCGCCAACGCCAGTACCACGCGAAAAGACTATTCTGCCGCCTTCGCTAATCTCCAAGAGCGTTACGGCTTCGGCGGGGGGGCACCTATCCTGCCAAATACCTATCCTAACACTCATCCCTCATCAGCTTCAAGATCATCGACAGGGGTTAAGAAGTGGCTGAAGTGGCCAACATCCAATCCCTCACGTGCTACTCCCTCCACGAGAACATGTCCTTCTCCAGTTCTCCACGAGAATTCCCTAGGCACACCAGTGGGACCTGCTCCCAAGGACTACGAAAGTGCCCTGAGGAATTTAACGGATACGTATGGCGGTTCGGGGCCCGTCTTTGGACCTGGGGGGTGGAAAAAATAATGATGCGTGCACGTCCGTAATCTGTTGGAATGGATTGCTGGGTGTGATGAGAGTGAGGACCTCTCTTCGATGCACAATCCTAGCCTGACCTCTCCTCGTCGGCAGCTTGCTTGAGTTCCTCGTCTAACGCGTTACCTATACACAATTTGCATGTCTGGCTACTTAAGGGACTAGATGCGTGTTCTGGTGATGTCGAGTCAGGTTCAAATGAAGAGACTCCAATCGTTATGATAGCTGTGGTCGCTTCTGGAGAAATGAGCTGGCGGATAGTATAACATTAAAAATGTACTGTACCAAATGAACTTTCCTAGCAGGTTCTGCTCGGTACCTATATGGATCTCTCGATACACCCGCAGACTCCTGCAGTGTGATGGCACCAATAGAGATAACGAACGAGCTGGCCCGGCTGGAACACAGAGGTTAATAATGGATCGTAACCGAAATGGAAGGACAACAGCAGGGGCGCTGAAGCGCTGAAGGACGCACCCCTGACTGCGAGATAGAATAACACGCTGTTATATGGACAGTTAGGTGGTACACCACTCTACTCCTAATAGTCCGGTTTAGAGAAGGGGTCCGACATCGACTGATGTTGATGAAACACTACAAGGCCTAATCACTGCCTGTTGGCTCGCTCACCGGGGAGGCTTGGCAGCTCACGCACAGTGAGCGCTTTCATGATGCCGTGCTCCGCACTGCCCCACAATACACGCGGATGGCCAGCTGATGACATCATGGTAATGATGATTGCGATAGAGGAGTCGGGTACGGTGTGCCCGGATAGCCACCAAGCGCTCTCTATGCAGACGCTCTTTACAGCACACTTAAAAGGCTCGCGTTCCGTGACTCTCGAGAACTCAGTTACCTTCGCCCATGTTATAATCAGTGCTCCTCCCTTCCACCCGGCTCCCATGTCAATTCGTACGACACCCAACGCCCACCACTATCCCCGCGCCTATCTTCGGATGCACCGTCACCCAGAACAGGGGTGGCACTCTCGGGCTCTACCCCATTTCCCACTACCCCTCGGTGGTCCTGCGTCGGCTTGCCTCCGGAAGATGCTCCGTGCCCGGGCTGTGCCTTGGACGCACTGGATTGTCATCTGGAGTTTGGGACTCCACCCGCACACAGCCAGTCTACGTTGTCTGAGCCCCATAACCCTCCTGGATCATGGCGTGCCCATTATACCGCCGGTTCATCGCCCAACTCGACATCTCAACTGTCGCCCCTCGACATCCCCATGTTGATATCGAGCTGGACTCCGACATCGACGACGCCATCCGAACGAAGTTACACGACCGCCCCACGTCTGGCTGAAATGCGAACGAACCTCAACCTCCGATCTCCGAGTAATCGTAACGTAAGCTGGTTCCTGTGCCAAACATGCCAGTTTTGATACCTTGCTAGACCCCACACATCGCTACTCCCTGTGTTGGCCAGTTGGCGTCACCCACCACTCATGTTTTCAATTGGACTGACTCCACGCCACGAATCCCCAATACGATCCATGCGACCGGGACGCCCACGTCGAAGAGCGTCCCACAAGTCAAGAATATCCCATCCTTACTCACCACTCGTCAGGCCATCGACCAGCCTTCCGGGCAGACTGCATCGAATGGCAAGTACTCCCAACGGCCCGGCAGAAATGATACCGCCAACGGAGTTCCATTCAGAGCCCGTGCGGGTATGCGTGTAGCGTCCGGTATGCCACGCAGTCAGGGCGGTGGCCCCATTCGAATCCAACGAGTCGATCATGCCTTATATCCCATTACCCCTTCCCTGCAGTGCAGTGAGAGGGCACCAGTTCCAGTGTCGATGTTCCTTCCGTGAAAGACCGCGATCGAGACTCCATCGAAGCTGACAGTGGCTGGGTAACCATGCAGCGATCATTGAACGAGTCATAAGGTGAGTTCAGTTGTTTGACTTGACAATGTACCTTTTTTGTTGAATCTGTCCTTCAGTAAGTTGCGCAGGATCGACAGGCTTACCAAGGACTTTTCCTTCTTAACTCTATTCGAAGCATACAAATACACGGAAGATGCGAAGTCGGCCTCCAACAATACCCGGGCGTTGACTGCACGCCTCGAGGTGCGTTTCGTCTAGGGTTATTCTTTGCTATACTTATCAACTCCTTTAGCTATCTCAGCAGGAACTGAGTCGCACTGTGATTCCGAATCCCACTGGTTGGGCTGGAGAAGTTTGGAAACACGGAGATGAGCTTGCTGGCAAGATGGACCGTCTGAAGGTTGAAGTGCCGATTACTAGTTTCTTCCAGTATCAGAATAGCAGATTTGTAGATAAGGGCTGCATGATACGCCGGTACGATGCAAGCATCGATACTGGTAACAATAGTGTTAGGCACCGGTTTGTATAGCCCGTTCGTTGACTTGAGGTCCTACAACAGGGTTAGGGTTCTATTTTTACCACCACATTACGTAACACACGGTCGACCACGCGGCTCTCGCCACGGCCAGTCTGCTGGAGTTCCCCAGGAAATCCATTCGACTCGATGATCAAACGCCCCATACCACCTTCGCACCTCTCCAAGGTCCTGCAGAACCTCAACACTGGGCCGCGTCTCGCGCTTGACAGGAACCTGAAGGCCGTACGGCTACGGATGGTCAAGGACGAACACGTCGGTGCGAGGTGAGTCATGTCTTAGCTTATTCGATCTTTTCTTCTTTCGTTGGTGCTCTGTTACGGACGTGATGAACGAACCCAGCGGTTTGGCGCAGACATTTTGTCAAGGACGAGTTGCCAAGGATTCGGTGGGCGAATCCTGCGCTGGATATTCAGGTCGTGAGGGCTGGTAGTAGTACTAAGACTCAGATACACGAAGGGCGAGGGCAGGAAGAGCAGCAGGGACGAGGTAACGAGGGGGATCGCGAGGCCGGAGATGGAAGTTGAGTATGGTGAGCATCTTTACTTCTTTCCACTACTGCTACGCCTACTAAGTCTTCGTTTCCGTCGCGTTTTTTTACATCATTGTCCCATCGGTCCTCCAACCTGTACTCCCAACCCACTCCCGTACACAGAAAATGGTGTCACTAAAACCATTGACATGTCTCACAAATGGTCGACCACGATTACCAAGGAGCTCATGGACATTGCAGGTGGGGACGCATGGAAAGCATACAGAGCAGCTGCGATGAAAGCAGGTCACCCTCTTTTACCAGGGGGAGGATCGGGAGCGCGTAGGTTGCCGCGAGTAGGGCTGTGCGGAGGGATTCTTCCGCTGGTAAGGCTGGAGGTGTAGTGTCAAGGAGAGAGGGTGAGAGCGAAAGGGAGGCTAGGGTGCAAGAGATGTTAGGTGCGCCGGATCGACCGAGGACGGGCGCCGCTGCCATATTGCCTTGATTTTCAGCGGCATTTTATATATCGTGATTGTCGTCATTACATCTCATGGACGAGCATTAAATACCAAGTCAACCAAGCCCAACCACTAGGCACCCAAACCATAAGCACCTAGTCAACCGCTAAGCAGCAGCCCAACCCGCAGCCATTACGATCACGCCAATCCCAAACACAATCATAGCGACGTCATCCACGAATGAGTTTCCCAATTGGAGGTACCGCAGGGCGTCCATTATCAACGATGGAATGGGAGGTGGGAGGTGGTGAATTGCAAGGGCAAGCAGTTTGGGTGGGTTGGGTTGGGCCTGTATTTTTAGATGTGGTAAGGAAATAGGAATACAGGGGTGAACAGGGGACGTACATGTCCCGTGAATACACGGATGGTGTGGAGCATGATTTCTAGTGTCATCAGTGCCCAGAAGAACGGCTGAGGAACCACCTGATTAGATGTATTGTGCTACCATGAGTGAGGCTAGCTTCTACGCACCACCAATTGCACGCCCCATCCACCCTCATCTTCAGGGCGACGATATCCAAGCATCTGCCATCGTCTCCACATCGGTATTTCGTCTTGATGTACACCTGTCTTCTCAGCGTATACCCCTGGTTCCTTCCAGAGCACGAAGAATCCGAGGAGGAACCACATGCATAGCGCGTGTATCAGAGGTATCAGGTTTTGGAAACGAGAGGGGGGCATCGGTGGGACAGGGGAGCCTTTGCTGCCGCTGCGGGCCCATAACTTTGTCCTTGCGCTTGGTTGGCCTGTGCCAGCTGGGCCAGGAACGTGCTCATAGGGGTCGGCATCCGCGGATGGTTGGCTCTGGTGAGGCAACGAGAAAGGAGTACGCGGTGCACCTCCACCACCCATAAGCGCCTGCATCAACTGTCGCTGTTGGTCGTCCGTCCATGTGGATGGGTCTTGTGGATCTGCGGAGGCGGGTGCAGCCGCAGCGCCAGAGACAGATGGCGGCGATGGCGAAGTCCGCGACACGTCGACGTGTGGCAGAGGGGGCGTTTCTTCGCCTGTGAATGAAGCCAAATCCGTGCTGGCTCCCGTTCGTGCGGGTATGCCTGGGTGTTGTCATTCATAGGGTACAAGTATGATTGTGAGGGGTGTCAGACGAACCTGTTTGAATGTAGGACGAGGCGTCTTCTCCTCGCGCGGACGTCGTTAGTTTTGCGAGACGGTCGCTTCCCCGACCGAGAATGGCTTTTCGACGAGCTTCTGCGCGTGCTGCTGACGGCGACGACATCGTTGTGGGTGGAGCCAAGTTTGCAACGTGTTACACCGCTTTTTCAGTACCGATATACATACAACACGCCATAGACTGAAGTACATACTTGGTACCTACCACAACTCCGGAATGTCAAGACAGGACAAGGCCACCACAGAACGACATGCCCGAATTCTGCGCGAGCTCGTAAAAAGACAGGAAAACAAGGTCTGTGCGGATTGTAAGCGGAACGGTGAGCCAACACTCCCCTTCGACCTCCTTACTCGTTCTACTGGTTGGCTGACTCTGTATCTACTTACAACGACCATATAGATCCTCGCTGGGCATCGTGGAATATGTGCGTCCACTTCTGACTTGCGATGCGGTGTACTCACTGTGCATTCTGGCAAACCTTCCAGAGGCGTGTTCCTCTGCATCCGTTGCTCAGGTATCCATCGTGGAATGGGCACGCACATTAGTCGCGTCAAGTCGATCGACCTTGATACGTGGACTCCAGAACAGATGCAGGTGGGTGGGGTGTTCTTTTCATCTCTTTCATGTTTTGGCATTGTTGCAGTGCGGTGGATCGAGTGGGGGGAAGAGTGTAGGAGATAAATGAGGGATATGGTTTTCACTCCTTCACTCCTGCTTTCGTTGCTGATGCTGATGACCTTTCCGACGAAACTCATTGCGGTGAAACCTGTGCTGGCAAACTCGTCATTAACGATCCTACCAATCGCCTGGTGTTGTTTGATTCGACTATACAGTCCATTGAAAAATGGGGGAATCGACGTGCAAATTTGTATTGGGAAGCCCATCTAAAATCGGGACATATCCCTCCAGATCAGTACGTTCCCTTCCCCCTTCCTCTACCCATCGAACATCCTTGACTGCTGGAGTGCCGACCCCATACTGACTGCAAATTGCAGCAAGATGGAATCGTACATCCGCTCCAAGTACGAGTCGAGAAGATGGGCGCTGGACGGCCCCCCTCCCTCTGACCCGTCCGTACTTGAAGCCGGAGGAGATCCGTCGCCGTCCCTTGAGAGTGGGGACGCGCCGCATTCGGCTCGAAGCTCAACTCCTTTAGAACAATTTGTTTCCGTCGCTCCTTCATCCGCATTGTCATCACGTTCGGCACCCACGCACATCCGCGCCCCTGGCAGCATCTCAGCACCTCGCGTTGCATCTCCTTCGCTGACTGCGCCTACATATATGAGGAATCAACCGCAGCCACGTCAACTTCTTTCGGCGGCCGTCGCGGGACGCACAGGACAAGGACAAGGGCAGTCCCAGCTCCAACCCCAAGCTCAGTTGCAGTCCCAGTCACAAGCACCTACGACGACGAACGATGACCTTTTCTCACTTGACTTCCATGCTCCTGCACCCCTTAAAATGGCGTCTTCACCCCCACCAACTGTCAAAGATGTTAAACAAGACATTCTATCCCTTTTTTCGGCAACCCCTTCATCCACGTCCGTGCCAGCGACTGTAACAACTGGTTCCAGTGTCGGCGCGCAGCCAACCAATGTGCCGCAGGCGACAAGTATGATGGGTCAGAGCGGTATCGGTGCATGGGGCGTTTCGTCCGGATGGACCCCTGTTCACTCCAATGGGAGTTGGTGTGGGACTTCTGCTTCGGGCACTCCCTCTGTATTTGGTTCTGGTGCTTATACTGCGGCTACTCCTGCAGCTGGCGGAACATTCAACGCAGCGAATATATGGGCTTCCTCTTCTGATTCCACTGCCAGTGTTATTCCCAACGTCGGTAGCACTGACACGAACAGCGGCGACATCTTTGGGTCGGGTAATGGTAGCAACTTTCTGAACTCAGGACAGTCCCTGTTATCCCAATCGAAGAAGGATGACGTGTTTGGAGATTTGTGGGGGGATTTCAAGTAAGTTGATCATGTCGTGCACACAGTTCCAGTATACGCGGAGTCCCAGGCGCTCAGGAGGATGGAACAAAGACCAAAAGATCGGTCAAGGATAGAGTGCAATGTCATATTCTTGATGTACACGCAGGATATACAAGTTATATCAATGTGAACGCATTTTCTTCTTTGTTTGTGAGCCCTCTACCCCTCGTTCTAGCTGTCCACACCCCCTATGAACCGCATGCTTAATTTGCTATATTGGCGATGACGTCTGTCGAGATCAGGCCCAAATCCTATAACCGTCCCCATCAATGATCAACAATCACTGTACAAGCACCATTAGTTCTCACCTTCTCAATCAAATTCCTCGCAATCGGATGAAAGGCAAGTTTGTGCCGTCGATATGTCCCCAACGCCAACTTCGCGTCAACAGCATACAACGCCCTAAATATTGGTCTGCAGAACTTCATGCGACCTTTGACAACCCCCTTCCTTCCTTCCTCGCTCTCGCCCTTTGTGGTCTCCTGGCCGACAACCCATGCGGCGGCATCTACGGCATACTCCCTTGCAGCGTCTGACTGAGGATCTAACAGAGCGACTTGGTAAAACCGGAGACGAATTTCGGCATTGGGCGTTGTGGCAAATGAGTACGTGGATCCCAGGAAATTGATATGGGATTTGGGAAGAGCGGCGTAGGACTGGAGGCGTTCGAGGAAGACGACTAGTGTAAGAAGTGGTTAAATTGATGGAAGATAAGAAAATATGATCGCAAATTAGATACTTACCGACCTGGTTCGCGTCTAATTTTTGTAAATCTGATGCATCGAAGAGTTCTTGAAGGTTTATCGAGGTACGCGCTTTATCCCACCGATCGGCAAGCACGTTGGATTGACGAGCGAGCGTCATGTCGTATTCAATAGGGACTGGGAGTGTCAAGCCTTCAGCCATGCAGCCAGGCCTGAGGAGTGTGAGAACAGACATGGCAGTGGTAACAAGAACAGATCAGAAGAGCAGTCAATAGACAGAGGGGAAAATGACGTACATCCCAGTCGAGGCTATCCAGCGCCTCGACGTTGTCGCGTGTCCCGTGCTCGCGGTAGTAAGCATACAAGTGGTCCTTCCATTCCTGCGTCGTGATACTCTTTCCCATAAAGGTCTGCACGTAGTTTTTGATGTATGGAAGGAATACGTCAAGGCCCCCGAGTGTGCTGCTCTGGAATCAGTGAAGTGGGAAGAGAGGGATTCAGTACAACTCGCCCGTCGAAGATCTTAATCGCTAGAGGATACTCACCGATATGCAACAAGAAATTCGCACCCTTCTCGTATGGCACACTACTATACGCATCATCTGGATTCTCTCCGTGCTCAAAAGCGATCTCCAATCGCTGATATGCTGGTCTAGGATTCATACAATTTGAGATCGTCGTAAAGCATTTTAGATCCGATCAGGAACGAGAAATCGCGATGTGCAGGCGTACGAAGAATTTGTTGGAGTAAACGTTCGATGTAAGTCGTCCAGCCTTCGTTGAGCCAAAAGTGGCAGGCGTTGGCATGCCTGGTTTATGGATGGCGTAGCGAAGCGATATGGTTGGTGGGGGGCAAATCATGAAAAGGGGCGTCGCAAGGAGATTGGCAGGTGAAATCATCGGTCAGAATTGAGAAAAGTGGAAGATTAGTGCACTAACGTGACCCCGTTTCCGAACCATGAGTGCGTGATTTCATGAACAACGACATCGACCAGGGCCCTGTCTCCGGTGAGCAGTGCTATGACATGTAAGGCCTAAACAGGAGTGAAGCGCGACGCAGAGGATGTGCGTACTGGGCGTAACGA
The DNA here is from genome assembly GCA_024663395.1 of Pisolithus tinctorius. NCBI lineage: Eukaryota > Fungi > Basidiomycota > Agaricomycetes > Boletales > Pisolithaceae > Pisolithus > Pisolithus tinctorius. Next base: position 17,716 of record JANFAH010000136.1, read on the forward strand.
ACGTGACACATGCGTTTTCCTGTGTGGGAGAGCGTCATGAAGGGCAATACGCGGGTAGGGGCAGGTCGAGATCGAAGGGTGAAAGGATACTTACCATACCCCCATATGGGAATGATGGCGGAAGGACCAATAAATCATATACTCCAAACCGATACGGAACCGTTATCTTTTCTTCGGCTTCCAGAAACCTACCAATGCGCACATCCGTGTCAACCTAATCCACCAAATGGAGCACAAGTGCCATCCAGACAGAGGAGGCCACAGAGAGACAGATGGGGACAGCACTTCGTGGTATCTTCTTTAAATTCCCACTCAGCTGCGTCGACAAGTTCTTCTTCTGCCCATACGCCGCTCGTCCAGTCTTTCCCTTTCGGCACCGGTAAAGGCCTGTACCGCAGATTCCCAGACGCGATGGCGAGGAGGTACGAAGGAATCGGAACAGACTGCGGGTCGAAATCAAGATGGAATAGAATGGAGGTTGTTGCAGTAGACACGGGTGACACAGATACCCACCTGCCGAAAGACGTATGTGACCTTATCTTCGTCCTATCTTTCTGCCATCGTGCGGGGGGCCTGTCGATGCAGGGGATATAAGAATCGCGGACATGAGGACCGGGAGGACCTGCGGTGACGCGAGCGTCGTAAGTCTACACAGATATCGTGAGGACCTGCTGTCACTCTTCGAAATAGGTGGTAAGTGAGAGCATGAAGACATACGAATTTGACCGATGGAGTATCTGTAGATTTTATTCAGTCCCCGAAAAAACTAGTAAGCATTCCACAGACTCAAGTTCCCGAATCAGACGATAAAAACAAGAAACAATATGTGTATGAAGGCAAGAAGTTAGATACCCACCCTGAATGGGCACCAAACTCCGCGCGTATATAGGTTGACACTGGCTGAATAAGAACGGGAATTTTCCGCCCTGAGTTTGTCTTTGTGGACATTTCGGCGGGTGAGATGGTGGGTGCACGGTCAATAAGTATTATTCCCGAGGGAGAACAGATGAAGGAACGCCACGCCAAGGGGAAAGTGCAATACGTACTCCTTATCTAGCCATTGCAACGCCATACAATCAGTCGTCGTTTCGTACTTGATTGCAAGCTTCACGCTTCCACCCTTGATTGCGGGGTGCAGAATGGGGATGTGAAGAGCCGATCCCATGACAGGGGTGTTTGGCTCCGAGAGAGAACTACACGAAAGAAAGTGAATACTCGGATCAGGCGTCTTAGCACATGGCGAAATGGAAGAGATCTGAGTGAGCCAGGTCAACTCACCTCGACGGAGCTGCCATCTACATGAACGCTGTCAATGACTAAATCGGCAGTATCCAGTCTACATCCAATGTGTCCGTCGGTCAGGTCTACCAGTTCATGGCTCGTGCAAACAAGAAATCATGGGACGGTAGTCAAACGCACATCACCTCCGCCACCTCGTTCCCCTTCACCTCTAATTCATATACCGCCGTTCCACAAATCGTGCGGATCAGAAAATCGAGCGACCATTCGAGGCTCAAATGACGGATTGCGATAGAAATATAGTTGGATTGGCTTGATGGATCTGCCATGGGTGCAGATGGATCTAGGAGACCAAGTCTTGGAGGCAATGTTTATGTAAGACACGACCTGCTTGCAGTCGTTAACAAGATTTCTACTCAGCACCAACATTATTGCTATTTAGCTTGCATAATAAAGATTGCGGTAATCTACATGGGGTGTATGACAACGAAAACGTACTAGATACGTGCCAGCTACTCGGGGGGACGTCCAGCAAGAGACAGGCGCAAGCCAAAGAAAAACCCCTACACACTTACTCCCATGACGGGGACGTACTGTATGAGTGACCGCGGTGAGATGTGCCATTCTGGGCAGGGCTAGAGGGCGACCACTGTGGAGATGTTGGGCTGTACGCAGGAGAAACGGGAGCTGCTAGAGATGAACTGCTATGACCTTGCTGATATGCGGAAGACACTTACAATAAGCAGGAGCTGTGAAAGAATCGGCAGTCAATATGGTAGAACCAAGGTCAACATTGACAATAACTCACAGGCTGGAGAATATGTTGGAGAAGTCGGAGCTACGGCGGCATTAATATGTAGATTGCATGGAAATGAGTCCTGCTTACAATATTTTGGCGAGGACGGTGACACCGGTGACGTGGGCGAGTATTTTGGAGAGGAGGGAGACATTTGTGCAGGAGCTGCAGAGCGGTGGGTACTGTGAGTGAATAACTATGCGAGTGACTTAAATTACTTACAAGCTGAGGTAAGGAGGGCACGAGAAAAGGAATGGTCAGTAGAATGATCGAGACAGAGTGGAAGGTCGTACTAGGAGAATCTGGCGTGAATGTTAGCGACCGGTTTGCTGACAGATGAAAGTGACTTACATCTAGGAGACGCAGGACTGAAGGATGGGCTAGTCGGTGAGTACCGCGGAGATGTGGGACTGAAGGAAGGCGACTGCGGACTGTACCGCGGTGACGTCGGAGAGAAGGAAGGCGAAGTAGGTGAATACCGTGGACTAGGTCGGCGAGTAACCAGGAGACGTGAGATTGAGTGCGGGTGATGTCGGGGAGTATGTCGGTGATGTAGCGCCCCTGCTTCTGTCGTAGAATGGGGACGTCGCATAGGGCGACGTACCGAATGGTGAGGTCGCTCCACCGTATGGAGATTGAGGGACGTAAGGCGATGTAGGCGAGTACGCATTGGGAGAACTCGGGCTATACCCAGGGCCGGCGGGCGACATGCCTCCTGCACCCAACGGACTCTGTCCGTATCCGAGGAACGAAAAGTTGGCAGGATCTTCTCCGCCGTTGACGGCAAGGGGTGAGAATGCCGCCGACTCGCCCTTGAAGTTACTCTCCGACCATGCGGGGGAGTTCGTGTCATACGGCGTCATCGCTACTTGGCCTGGTGTCATGCCGCCGTCCGCGTGTGCAGCAAGGATATTTTGCACTGGGAGACGATGATCGACGATGGCGTCTTTTAGCATGTCGATGTCTAGTGCGACGTCGAAGGCACCTGTACCCATAGGCGCAAGCTGGCCGAACATAACATTTTCCGCGATACCGTGACAATCATCCTTTTCACCAACGGCAGCGGCTTCCATCAGAATCTCCACCGTTTCCTCAAACGAGCAGCGCATCAGGGCACCAGTGTCAGCACGGTTAATGCCGTGACGAGTGATTGCCATGAGCGTTCCAGCGATGGGTCATAAGGTCGCAAAGCAACGCCAGGTGGCGGTAGTTGACAGTATGAACCGTCGAATTCGATGACTCCTCGCAAGCTCCTTCATGATCGCTGCGCGCGCGGCTTCAATCCCGAGTATGTTGAAAATCTCCACACAGCTGTTGGAGTACGTGCGAGTAAAGTCGACAGCCAGGAACGCACATCACCGCCTTCAAGTTGACACCATCAGTCTCCAAAACCCACTCTTTCTTCGTCTTGATGCTCCCCTCATCATTGGCATACACCTTATCGTGCTCCAACAAGAATACTCGATGGACACCAGGTACGCCGCGCAGGCTGACCGAGTTCAACATTGTGTTCTCCAGTTGGCGGAGGAAGACGTCTTCTTCGACTGTACCCTGCCCATCATCATCCTTGTCCCCACCACCTAACACACGACAACGAACAACCAATTTCTCCGAATTGTCTTCGCTCCAAATGACGAAAAGATCCGTCTTGAAGCTCTCAGCGATACGACCGGCGAACATATGCCATGGTAAGTTTTCGATCAATCATTCTCGCACGATCGAGTACCAGTCGAAGGAGCCATGGTGACTGAAGATGGAGCTTCGACTCGATTTCCTCATCTGGAATGGCGAAGAAAGATTCAACGAACACGGAGTCTTCTTCGATAATGGTGGACGTAGGGTCGGGGTCGTACCAAATCTCGACTGCGGCGGTGACAGTCCGAAGCGATGTGTAAGCGAGTTCTTGCTGCACGTTCTTCGCTAACATCCTGTCCTGGGCCTATATCGGATTCCAAATACACAGAAAGCGAGGGCGTTTTGATAGTTGGTAGCGACGTTAATGATTTCTTTCAGACGAGGCACACCGAGTGTAACATTTTTGCTGGATACACCGGCGTAGTGGAAGGTGTTAAGAGTCATTTGAGTAGCTGGTTCACCAATAGATTGGGCGGCAAGAGTACCACACATCTCTCCAGGGTTAACGAGAGATTGGTTGAACTTCGCCTCAATCTCGCCCAACACCCACTCAAACGCTTCGCTGGTTGAGGTGGAACTCTTCCAGTACGCGGCGGGTAGCGAGTGTGGCTCGTACGTGCATAGCGGAAGGTCAGTGAAGCGTTCGCCTGCGCTTCCCTACTAAGTTCATCGTCACCCAGCACAGCCAAGAGCCTCTCCGTGAGTTGGTGAACTGCGTCGACGATGTAGGCTGGCTCGAGGTCGCTAGGCTTGCGGCGGTCGATGTGAAAGATCTGGACGGCATTTTGAATGATACGCTGCAAATTGACAGGCATGTAATGGGGAGTTAGGCTGTCTGCGCGAGGGAAAATGAATGACCGCAATTCGCGACGATCCTGTATGAGGCGAGCATATTCTTCGTCAAGCTTCCCTTGCAACTCCAAGGAGCTGTCGTCGATACCGATCTGCAGAACTCCGGGAAGGAAGCCGCCCTCCTTGTCGGTGACGTCAACACGGTATTTGTGTTCGAATTCCCGGTCACTGAGTCCGAACGTATCGATCCTCTGGCGCTCGATGAATGCACCATCCATCCCATCTTCTCCGTATATAAACTGGATGAGGTCGCCCAGCGAATTGCGCACCGTACCGTCATAGCAGACCATGACGTCCTCCAGGGCCTTGACGAGACGTCGTTGGATATAACCTGTCTCCGCCGTTTTGACGGCGGTATCGATAAGACCTTCTCGACCAGCCATCGCATGGAAAAAGAATTCCTGCGGGGTCAGACCGCGCAGGTACGAGTTCTCCACGAATCCTCTCGCCTCTGGACTGAAGTCATCCTTGTTAAAGTGGGGTAGCGTCCGATGGCGAAAGCCAAATGGTATACGCTTTCCTTCTACACTCTGCTGCCCGACACAGACGGACATCTGCGAGACGTTGATATAAGAACCTTTGGACCCTGCAGTGACCATCTGCTTGACATTGTTGTCCTCCTTCAAATGCTCCTGCGCGTATCGGCCAGAATGGTCACGGGCAAGGTTAAGTTCACGCTCGACCATACTTTCAAAGGATTCTCGGATAGTCATACCGGGCATGGCCTTCAAGCGGTCATGATACGCGTCATCAATAATCTCCTGCACCCTTTGCTTCTTCTCCGCAATTTTTTCGGTGATAAAGCTCATCACTTTCGGTCCAGCAATAGTATCACCGATGCCGATACTGAAACCGTTATGGAAGAGCCAGTAGTTGACGACCATCTGAATGCCAGTGAAGACCTGACGCGTGGCCTCGGGACCTTTCTCGCGGAAGACGACATGTATGAGACCGCCCTGAGTCGCGCCAACCGTCTTTTTGTCAACGATGCCATATAGAATTTCACCGTTTTCGATCAGCATGCCATCGTCGAAGACTGGATTCGATGTTTTCTGGTCCGGTGCACGATGAATATTGATGCCGCGTGGAATGACCATGCTCAGAATTTGTTTACCCGTCCAAAGAGGTTTGGGCTTGATAATGGCTGGCGGCGGGACATGACCATCCCAATCAGGGACCCAGAGGAGAATGTTTTGAACTTGGTTCCAGTCAAGGAACGTGTCTCGTAGCGTGAACTTGCGGATACCACATAGCGTATCTTGCACGATACCCATAACAGGTTTGTTAGCTTGTGGCGAAATGATCTAATCCAAACGGCATCAGCGACGAAGAATAGAGCACGGAAGGAGGGCACGGACCTGCAGGGGTACCCATGCAATCTGTGATAGTTCTGCACGAGTCTCCTCTGACTGTGGTATACTAAACAATGATTATGAACACGCAACTGGTAAGCAACAATCTTGGACTTACTGCATGTTCATCTCGTCACCATCAAAATCGGCATTATAAGGGGGCGTCACAGAGAGGTTCAGGCGGAAGGCTGGAAAGCTTAGTCAGCGTAAGGGACTCTAAGCCAGCTAAGGACTTACTCGAATAGGGCATCAGCTTCACCCGGTGACTCATCATACTCATTTTATGCAAACTCGGCTGGCGATTGAAAAGAACGAAACTGTGAATGCATCGTCAGTGTTTCGAACATAGAAAGTTGAGGATATGACTGACTCTCCGTCCTTCAGATGTCGTTCTACTATCCAACCGTATTGGAGAAACGCATCGGCACGCTTGTTGTATCGCAAGTCGATACGTTCTCCAGTATCTCTAACGACGTATCTTGCGCCCGGATAAGTCGAGGGCCCATTCCGAACGAGTTCTTGCAGGTAAGCAATGTTGTACGGTGTCACTACACAGAAAGATGTTAGCAACAAAACCCACCACCATCTGTTGATACGCGCCTCGTTCGGGGAACGTAAGATTCATGGCTATACTTATGGGAACGCCCACTTCGTCCAGTTCCAAGTTTGGGTCACCTGTGATGACCGTGCGTGCGGAGAAGTCTACACGTTTACCCATCAAGTTACCACGTAAGCGTCCTTCCTTGCCCTTTAGTCGTGCCCGGATGGCTTTCACAGGTCGGCCTGACTTCTGCAGTGCTTGAGGGATACCAGCAATATCATTATCCATGTAGGTCGCAACGTGGAACTACCAGGAGGGATGAGTAGGTAGGGAAAGAATACAGTGCGGCTACTTACCTGCAACAGCTGTTCAAACTCCGTTATGACGTGAGCAGGTGCACCTTCCTGCTCACACCGCCGAACGCTGGCAGAGGCCTTAATGATGTCACCCAACTTGTACGTCAGATCGTCTTCACTCCTCATAGCACCGCCGTCGACAGCTATACTCGGGCGGACAGGTGGAGGTGGGACCGGTAATACAGTGATGATCATCCACTCCGGCCGTGCATACTCATCGGAGAGACCAAGTAAGTGGAGATCAGAATCCGACATTTTCTTGAACGTCGTGTACACCTCCGACGGCGTGAACAGGCGTTTGTCAGGCTGCAACGACTTGATGTCCTGCAAAGCGTTAATATGGCTGATGGTGCGAGCACCGCTCGCTACAAACCTCGTCATCATCCTTCGGGCGTTTATATTGGACGAAAAGCTTCAAGCCTTCCTTCCTGATCTGTGGCTGTTGGTGACCACAGCCACCATGGCCCTTCTTAGGCTCATCAGGATCCGCCTCAACACCATCCTCCCGCGGTTCGTCACTTTCACAAATCATCTTTGTTTTGCAGTGGTTCCAGACGATGGCCATCCGAGCTTTGCGATCCCGGACATGCCGTATCTTGTCGGCGAAATTGGGGTCGGACTGCGCGAACGAATATGGTATTGAAGCGGAGGAGAGAAGAGTAGCAAAACGGCAAATGTGAAATTAAAAACGTCAGCATGTGTGTTGCGACGACCAGCTACTATAAGACATCCATTTCGAGAAAAGTGCATCACAAGGAGGCAAGGGGACAAGCACTGACATTGACGAATGCTGCCATATAGGCTATTTCCCTGCGTCACAGGGAAGGCCGTAAAGCCGTGATCCAGCGCTTGTGCCGTCAGCACAGCAGCTGGATCGCGCTTTCGCACTCCTCGTTCAGCGCCCCATTTCACCGCGCACCTCGTGTCCAACCAAAACTGGGCGCTTGGGATGGCTTACGCGGCGATCAAGCGACCGAAAACGCGCGCTTGCCACGCCACAGCAGGTCAAACGCCTCGATGTACGAGGGACTGCCGCGGTGCGGGCTTGGGGTTCTCCAATGGATTATGGAGAGAGCCCCCAGAAAATTGGGAGGTGGGGTGCAAAACGAGTAGAGTTAGATGTGACTCACGATATCAGCCTTTAGTTTTCCACAGTTTACACAAATACACTCCAGGACTTTTTTCACTTTCACGATGAAGCCTTTGGAGAGGTAAGCGCATGGAAGGATGGTAAGGACAAGGTCACATAGTCAACGCACCAGGATGGAATACAGGCCTTGCCAATTCTATGTGGCCAAAATGGCCGGGACACTCCGACATGCCCTTCCCCACAAGTTTGGCACTTGAAGTTTCTATCAATTGTGCCCATGCGAGGATCCATCAAACCGCCCAATTTGGGCTTGTGGGATGCCTCGTCCATAACCTCTGGATGTTCGATCTTGGCCACAGAGTAGGCTTTCTGCAAGGTGAAGGTGAATTTGTAAGCGAGAATTTGAGAAGGGAGCGACAATGCCACCAACAATTTCCTCAGGTGAGAGGATGCCAAACTGGACCTCCTTTACTTTCCGGACAGGAGCAGCAGGAGTACGCGAACTGGTGACCTAGCATTTCTTCGAGAATAGAGACGCGAGCAGTGAAGTACGCGGATTGGGATGTGAGCCGATGTTTGGGCTACCGAAAAGACGAAAAAAAGACCGAAAGACGAGTGAAAAAGCGAAACGATGCAGGCTGCAACGGCTCCGGTTGGCTATAAGGGCCTCGAAACAGTCGCCTTAGTGTTGTCCTGAGCTTCGACGTCGAGTCTGGCAGCAGCGACGATGGTTGTAGGAGAACAACCCTGTGGTGGGTCCTCGTCTTCCAACTCCGCTTCAATTGAACCCAAGTCACAGCTGTCACGCACCCCGTCACAAATATGACAGTCGGCCTTGTTAAGTCCAATGGCAGAGTCAGCTGCAAAGCATGTTCAGAATCACTCGCGCCTACCGGACAACAAAAGACTAGGAGTGATCTACCTTAGAGCCAGTTCGGCCACCAGGGCAGGTGTTGCACTCCTTGCGAGGATGATTCCAGTCGGAGAGTGAAAACGTGGAGCTTTGTCATCACGGCATTTGGTCAGCACCAGTTCTCGAGTCTGACTAGTATCATTCATGGCTTCACTGACCAGCTGGCTATGGGGAACGTCGCAACTCGACGATGCCATCGGTGAGCCAATCATTGTGTACAGGCAGTACGGTAGCTGACAGGCACGTCGTCCCCTCAGAGAAGGCGACCTCGGAACTTATTCCCTCTGGGTCTGAGGACGTGGCCCTGAACCTTGAAATATGCGATCAGATTCGTTCAAAGTCTGCGCCAGCAAAGGACGCCATGCGCTCGTTGAAGCGCCGACTCGACCACAAGAACCCCAATGTCCAGTTGCTTGCTCTTAGCGTAAGCGCTTCACGTCGGCCCCCGGTGATTACAAGGTAACACTCCTCCGCAGTTGACAGATACTTGTGTCAAGAACGGCGGCGACCATTTTCTTGTTGAGATTGCATCCAGAGAATTCGTTGATAATCTCGTATCCATCCTCAAGGTTCCCGCCGTCAACTACCTCGTCAAAGCCGGTATCCTCAAATATATTCAGAATTGGGCACTTGCGTTTGAGGGAAAACCTTCTCTTAGCTATATGGGCCAGGTATATAAGGCGCTTAAGAGCGAGGGTGCGTTCGTAGCGAACGCTGAATTGACTCATGACATGACCGCGTTCATCAGGGTTTCAATTTCCTCCTAAAGACCTCGCCCTTGCAAACTCTGCTATGGTAGACACGACCACTGCGCCAGAGTGGATCGATTCTGACCGTTGCTTACGATGTCGGGCCTATTTCACCTTTACAAACCGGAAACATCACTGTCGAAATTGTGGCCAAGTGTTTGACCAACAGTGTTCCGCCAAGACGCTTCCTCTTCCACATTTCGGTATAACACAAGCCTGTCAGAGTATGCGACTGGATGCCATGCAAAACTCACCAAGAAACCTGAAAGAATGTAAGTATCTTGCTGTTGAACTTACGGACGCTGAACGTCATGACCCACAGTCACCGGCACTCTGCCAGCAGTGCACAGTCCTCGTAGCGCTCGTGACCTCGCCGATGCTGAACTCCAGCGAGCTATTCAACTGTCACTGGAAGAAGTTGGCGTCAATCGACACCAGCGTCCGGGTTATGTACCTTACCAGCCCCCTTGGAAAGGACCATCCGAGCCCCCTACGGTTGACCATAGCTACCCGCCCAAATGGGCCAGCTCCTATAGATGACGTAGACGACCCGGATTTGCGTGCTGCCATAGAGGCAAGTCTTCGCGAAGAAAATATGCCGAAACCAAGTGCCCCCTGCGGAAGTCCAAGCAGCCGAAGACTCGCCCTCGTCATACACGAACGCAAGACTACCCCAGTCCAATCCACCCACTGCTACACCCACTCCGTCTGTACCAAAATTACCCAACTATGATCTCGAGCCTTTGGAAGCAGACGCCGTCCTCACGTTCAGTCAGACCGTCGAGCAGGTTCAAGTGCAGGGTGATAAGGATATGTCACGATATCCTGCCGTGAATGAATTATATGACAAAGCGAACGCAGCTAAGACCCAAGTTAGCAATGAGCCTCGACGACACTGGGAGGAAAGAACGTGAGCCCCTTCACACAGGCTCCTTACTTTGGCCCAAATTGACTTGGAATTCCCAGAACTCCTTTCTGAGATGCACGATAAGCTCTCGCAAGCTGTTAAACTCTATGACAAACTTCTCACCGAGCAAATTTCTCAACCCTGGCGGCGGGCTACGGCGGATCCCGCAGGCGCAGACGCTGCCGCGAGATGGACCCCTCGGATACACGATGGACGCCGACCCCTGTACCTGTGATGACATATACGCCACAAGGACCACAAACGTCTGCTGTTACTCAGGCAACCCAACCTTTCCACACCCCATTCGCCGCCATTTCGTCGCCGGGTCTTCCGTTACAGCAGCATGGTTCACCAATACAAGCTGGACCTTCGCGTTCATCGCACGGTTTTCAACCTCCTTGTTTCTTCACCATTCGTACAGCCTTCGCCGATGCAAAGTCCACCTGCTACTCAGCCTCCTCCCGTCTCAATACCACAATTCGCACCGCCCTCCCAAACGTATGCCCCTCCGCCGCCACCTCCCACTACGGCGCCTGCTTCCCAACACTGAACCTTGGTCACAGCCGCAGTCCTCGCAGGTCCCACAGCCACCACCGTCACCATCATCACCCGCACTTGCTAGACGTAACACCGTCTCTGCACCGCGTGCCGCGTCTCCGGTGGGTGGGAGTATGTCGCGATTTCCTTCGGTTGCGCACACGCGTACGCAGTCGCATGCTCAGCCTGCACGACATCAATTACAACCCCAACCTCACCCTCAAACGGCTTTGCGTTCTCAGCCTACCGCCTCAAGTGCAATCGCCACAACAAATGCAATCACCTACTCTACCACAATTCCCGGTAGCACCGACGAGTAATCCCCAGACTTTTAATATGTATGGGCCTTCTGTGCCTACGGGTCCTTCCCGGACAAGATCGACGGGAGGAGTTGCTGATTGATCTATGAACTTGTTATTTTGGGGCGGAGTGGGGTCTGCGTGCTATGATGGAGATAGTGTATGTATGTAGATACGAGGTGAAGCTTGTACACTTGCATTAATGTGACTCATACGCTTCTCGACGTGCTGGTTTTGGCTATCGGGCACCTCTAGATTCATGGCGAGGGCCATTGATGAACCTATTTGAAATCCACCATGTACACTTGTTGGTAGACATGCGTTACTTAGGGTAACTAATACTCAGAACTTGCAGTATTCACTCGATCAGACTTGTTCCCATAGGCACCAAAGCATGACAGCCTTATAAATGTTGTCAGAGAGCAGTGTCCTTGGGTAGTTGTGCCTAAACATCCAAGTGATGCTTTTTCGTCCCGGGGTATCGTTCGTAAATTGGTCGATATATACTATGTACTTTGCTAGGGTATCGACAGAAGTATCCCGATAGTGGGTTCTCTTCCGTCAGGGGTCCTGTACTACGCAATACGCGCGCTGATAGCAGATCTTTGCTGCAAGGGGTACTCAAAGGCGAGCGACCCCTGGAGTGTGTCCTCCGAAGCGGGAGTTGCTGCGTGCCGTATGTGCAAAATCAGCCGACAGCCAGCGATAACAGCTACGCCGTGTGGGAAACCTTCAGGTATCTCAACCCACTCCGGCTAGAACCCGTTGCGTAGTGAGTTTGATCCAAGAGCTGGAAGAAACCACGTACAGATAATACGCCCCACATAACTGCATTCATAACACCCACCAAGAAAATGCTGTGAAAGCTAATGAGCGCCATCGTAAATGGGGCATGGACACTTACACTAGGAAATACCCCACGTTGCCCTTGATCAGAACATCAAACAGAAACACTCTGTTGGAGAGGGCCATATAACTAATCTCATCCCTCGATCTCTGAATGCCTGCCCGAACAGCGAGTGAACACAATAGGAACTCGAAGCATAGTATAGGTAACCAAAAGACATAAAAACTGTTCGACGTGTCTTCGTTGGTACAGATCTTCACGCCGGGTATGGGTTCGTTGCTGGCTTATTGAGGGCCTCAAAGTCAGTGCCACAGATAAAAGTACTAGACACTAACTTCCAGATGTGAGATTCGCAGTGATGAGAATTGCGATCATGGCCAGGATTTCAACTAGGAACGCAGACCCCATGAGTAACAACACCTTCCGCGAGCGATTGTATAATGCGGAAGAGACGCATTTGCAGAATTACTTGGCGAGTGACATGAGTGGATTAATAGTCATGGACGTGAATACAAAAATCTTACTTTGTACCAGCCATACTAGAAAACAGGCGGGCCAACCTTGCATAATCATGAAAGTATTACCTACAGAGTTATCAGACAAATATTACACTAACAGAAGAGTAGTGGAGCTCACAGCTGTGATGTATATGAGTACAATAAGGTATCAGTGGGAGGGATTTAAGCCCCTGAATATCACATACAACTATCGCGATAAGTCAGAAAGGCCCATCACGTTGCAAGTGATCCTCACCTCTTCAGAAACATCGGACAAGAAGACTAAGCAGTAGGTGAGCTGAAATTGTCTCGAGAATCCGAGTGGACTCGACCGACCCGTAGCATTGAACCTATATTGCAGTTCGAAAACCCATGACAATGATATGAGGACTCGAGTAAAAACTTACACACCACACAGAGTACCAAAGTATCGCAGCTGTTGTGCGGCATGCTGAGAAGAACATACGCCTCCTTGAACATAGCGAACTCTTACGATGAGATAGAGAATTGTGGTCGTCGTCCTGGGTCGTTTCTACGATAGGCCATGAGGATTCGGTTACCCTTGCAGCAAGGCTAGTTTTGTGGAGAGCTTACCCATATCTGTTCAACCTTCGAAAGCATTGAAAATCAAGGGTCACCATTGCAATTGCAAACAACTTTATGTAACTGGAGAACTGGTACCTCTTGATCAACGCTAATCACTGCATGTACCGTGAGTAACGCGGACAGTCTCAAAAGCTTGTGCTTACGATAGTCATATACCATAACGACCGAGGGGACCACTGGCAAATACGTTCAGTAAAAATATATCTTCGCAGACACAACGCAAGCCACTCACGTTGACATATTCGAGTTAAACGAGCAATTTGTACCAATCTGAGGAAATCCGCGGCGGTCGTGGACTGCATCTTCTGCAATGTGCGAGTAGGGACGAGGGAAAATCCAGAGGCCAGAGCTATATAAAATTGGTGTTTAGATGCGGCGTGTAGAGCCAATCACGACAGGCCAGCTATCAGGACCTCCAAGGAGGCTGTATTTTCTCCGTGGGAATAAACATACGGGCTAATATGTTCATGCCAGGAATTTGGAACGCATTGGGATGTGCAGCTGACCCCTGCAACTTGCGGACTCGCGGAGCCTGTATTTTAGAGAGTTGGAGCAAGTGGAGGGCCAATTCGTCCCCACGCTGAATAATACGAAATCATGCGATGTCACGATCTAGGCATCACTACACGAAGACAAATGACTCACAATATATTAGCACTTCGTAGCCGACCAGACACAGCAGAAGTCGAGTGTCAGATTGTGCTGGTTCGTCGCGCAACTTTGAAGGGCTGCAGCAGAACACCAGGTCTTCTTTCGAGCTCCTTAGATACCCATTCTGTGCCACATGTCAGAACGATTATTAGAGTGGGATCATTCCCGTGATAAATGCCGATACACAGGTCGTACATTCTAGGGCCACTGTGGTGCACATCAGAGCACCGCTGAAGCTGTGTGTTGGGCTCATCCCTCACCAGTTAACGGTAAGGATCACTCAGCACTATCTATCAGTCTGGTGGCACGCGACAAGACTCACCAGACCGGCAACCTCAGCGAACCAAGCCATTATCCTTTGACAAGTTCTGGTACGATAAGGTTGACTCGAGGCAACGTTGAACGTTCATCGGCCCCTGCGTTGCACGGGACCTTCGCTCGTTACGGTATTTACAAAGTTCGCTTTTCAAATTTCACCCGGCAGATGGGATCTCGTGATCCAGACGCCACCGATCACGATTCACAAGTTCTCTCTTGAAATCACCGTTCAAGCCTATCATCACATCAGACCAGAAAGGATCTATTTGTCGGACACGACGTTATGGCGTCCACGTCTTCAGTTCCCTCCTCGACAGCGCGTCCGTTCACAGCTCAGGATCGTTCTACTGGTTCGTTTCGACCTGCGACCTCTCAATCGCGTCCCGGAACACGTGCGAGCACAGGTCGGCCCCGAACAGCTGCTTCGACTAGACACGAAGCAAGTTACGTGGTCGCGATATTTGAGAGCCGTGGGATAGCACACGAAGTTGGTATGGCGGCCATGGATAAAGACACGGGGCGTGTTGTCCTTGTGCAGGTGTGGCCCCGTGGAAGCATCATGCCACTCTTTCTCGCTCAACTTATCCCAAAAGCTCGCTGACTGTCCGACATACGTGAAGACACTTCATCAAATGCACATTCATTTTCCGGTCTTGGTGCTTGTTCCGGAAACCTTCGTGTCTGCCGCAGACGCGAGCTTCGCTACCTCGGGGAAGCGTCCCTCGACTACCTCGCTTCTGGTGCGGTTCATTATGGAAGAGTTTCAGAATGTACCTATCGAACCTGTCGCGAGGAAATATTGGAATGATAGTGCAGGTGCTTTGGATTGATGTTTGTCTTCCCTTGGATCTCGGCTGAAGTGTCTCCAGGAATGGATTTCATTACACAGTTATGCGTGGAGGATGATGAGCGGGCAGCAACGCTTGTCTCTGTAGCGGATAAGGTGAGTATATGCGCCATGGGGACCAGCCTAACCGTGTCTTGCAGGTATTACGCGCTTTCATCTGCCAGTGCACTATTCAAGCACGCGGAGTATCGGTTGAATACACGCTTTGCTACGGGGTCTTTGCGTATCAGGTACGTGTCTGGTCAAGGAACGCTAATGATCGATCCGGAGACGGCGCGGAACCTTGAGCTGGTTAGCAATATTGTTCACAAGAAATCGACGCACTCCCTCTTTGGGTATCCTATTCGATGCAGATGCAGGGCATTACTAGCTGCTGACAAGTCGATGATATAGGGTTCTGAATCATACTTACACGGCAATGGCTGCCCGCTTACTGCGTGCCAATCTTCTGGCTCCAATGACCGGTATATCTTGCCCCAAGCTTGGGCCATGGGCTAATGCTCTTGTCTTCCAGGGGAAGAAGCCATCAATGCACGCCTGGATGTAGTGGAAGGTAAGGACAGTCGATACATCTGTTCTTACTCCTTCAAGCATTTCCCAGAACTCGTTCAACGCGAAGATAAATTCGCAGAAGTCCGCGATGCTTTGAAGCGGTTAAACAAACTTGATTTTGACAAGTTGATATCCTCGGCAAGCCTGCCATATTTCTTCGGTACTGTATAATCATCATCCGATCCAGCTCGCCTCATCGGAAGTCCGTGTATCGCACGCGACAAAATCTGCGTTTTCTCGTGTTTCCCAGATGCTTAGTCTTCAAAGCATAGTACGAAATCTGCCGTTCCTGCAGAAAGCTTTGGCCGGGGGCAGATCCCAGTTATTGCAGATAGTTTATGACGTACGCTTGCGTTGCTTGGAAACGATGCGTTGTTGACACACAGCTACAAGATGATCTCCGACAAGCGCTTGGCGTTCATCGCAGACCTTATTGCGGATAATTTGAACGAGGAAGCTGGGCCTGTGAAGGTAACCTCTCTGGCTGCCTATAATCTGTTAGCTGAGTTTCGCAGGGTGGACTTGCTGCAGGTCAATGCAAGAGTCTATGCAGTCAGGGTACGTTCACAGGTCTTCTCAGCTAGTAAGCTGAATCAGTTAGGCCAACCGCCACCGGCTTCTTGATGTTGCTCGGGAGACATTTAAGGAGAACGTGGGCGACATCATGCAGCTCAATACAGTTCTGTCTGAGAAGCACGGTTTGCCCTTGACGCTCGTATACCAGGAAATGGATTCGTATTCACCTTGAAGAAGGACGAGTTGGAAGGCGAGCTTCCAAAGGGTTTTATCAACATTACTTCGCAAAAAGGGCGCTGGCTCTTTTCTAGTATGGAGCTGGTATGCGCGGACGCCCTGCGATGGCACCCCGTGCATGATCTGACTTGGTCTTTCCAGAAGAAGATGAACGCAAGGATGAAAGATGCGTTGGACGAAACTCTCCTTCTCAGCAACAAGTAAGCATGAAAGTTATCTTAGTACTCGCATCCTGACAGTGAGGGCAGGATAATCCAGGACCTTGTCGAGCAGATACTGGCGTATTCTGGCGCTCTTTATACTGCATCTGAAGCAGCATGTATCGTTCCCAGAAGCGAATTATATTTACCTGATGAACAATAGGTTGCCTATTGTTGACCTCCTTTGGTCCTTCGCGCACGCAACTATCAGTAAGTCGCCTCTATCATGGGTTTCGTTTGTGACTGTGATCAGTGAGAAACTACGGTTAGTTCTTCGGTTGTCTTGATGCTGGGCTGCTAACAGGCGATTCATGGCAGTGCGTCCGGAATTCACTGGGACATTTGCCGTGAAGGCCGGAAGGCACCCAATCCTCGAGACCGTCCAAGCAGCAGGAACACTAGTGTCGAACGATATTTACTGTTGCGATTCATCTCATTTTCAGATTGTTCAGGGTCCAAAGTAAGTGGCAAGCTTGCGCTCCCTTTGTGACTTGGAACGGAGACCTGCTAGTATGTCGGGTAAGTGCTTGTGAGTCCGTCGACATCAACCGTGTCAATGTCTTCTAGGAAAGAGTACGTACCTTCGGCAGAGTGGGTTACTAGTGACTATGGCAATGGCTGGGTGTTTCGTACCTGCGGAATATGCCAGCTTTCGGTGACCAACACCTTGAAACTTACTGCTTACTGAGCCTAAATAAGACTTACAGTATCCACGACGCCCTTCTGACTCGCCTCTCAAACGATGATGACATAGAAAAAAGTTTGAGCACCTTCGCGAGCGAGATGGCGACTTCAGCCATGATCCTAGGTAAGCATGCTGCAGTTAGTTTGCACATCATATTTGGATTGACGATAGGTCTCGCGACACCGAAAACGCTGGTCCTTGTCGACGAGTTGGGTCGAGGTACCTCTACGATAGAAGGCGTTGGAATAGCCCATGCCATCGCGGAGGAGCTCATTCGAATTAAAGTAAGCCTCCTACCAACCTCGACGTTGTGCAGGATCACATGCTGCCTTCCGTAGTGCTTCGTTTTTTTCGCTACGTACTGTCGTTATTTTGAGGTGCCTGCGCTATCCGTTGACGTCGAGTACAGCCATTTCCAACAACTATCGACGGCACTATCTTGCCAACCCTCCGTGGTGAAGTAAGTCCCCTTCATTCCCACAAACGCAGTTTGAGTCATGCTGAGACTGCCGTAGTTTACATCTGTCCGTTCAGGTACATCCGTCATGCATACCAGCCATTAGCGGCGATGGCCGTATCATATGTTTATATTTATGTCCACACAGCCTACGCAGAAGACGTCCGGTTTTGGGATGGTGTTTCGATACCGGTGAGCACAATATGTTGCCACTTGACGGGCGTGGCTAGCGTAAAGGGTGTTGACCGCCCTCCTCCGCTAGCATCTGTCGACGGCCTACCTGACAATCATGGACATTATGGTCAGTGCCTACCCTGCACCGATAAGGCCGGGATACCAGATGTGCGACTGGGAATAACACACATATACATGCGTAGGTGTTGACCTTGCCACGTTGGCCGATTTACCGCGCGATGTAGTACGAGAAGCCAAGAGAGTCGCCGAAATATTGACCGACTTGCACGTTCGGCAGGAAGCAAGCAGTCAGACGGCTGTCCAGGCTACTCACCGTCGAGCCGTCGTCAAGGTAAGGCATGCATACCTCACTGTGTTGGAGTGACGCAGGCAGACGTCCTGATGTCCTAACCTGTGGTGCTTGGTCCTTTTCCGTACTCGATATCCTGAATACCCTCGATTAATTATACCGGATATGTCCGCCTTGGGTCATACAAGCTCCGAACGCAGCTCAGCCAGGCGCTTGAATACTCCGCATTGCCAGAGCCAGAACTTGTATCGTATCTCGCACGATTCCAGAAGAAGCTTATCGCCGTATTTCACGAGACATGTTCGGTGTAGGCAGTTAGTCTCTTCGTTACCAATATGAATCCCCGTGCGACGACGTTCCGTTGTTGTCTATACATACCGGTCGCCACGGACGCCATCATGCGATAAGATAAGCAGAGAGTTGTACAAAAATATTTGGAGTTGCCATGTACTTGGTCCTACTTACATAACCTGACACTGCTGGTCGGAATCGAATATGTATGCTACCCACCGAGTTCGACTGTCGGCTACGTAGTGCATTACCTGTCACTCTACCATTGAAGTTCGACCTGGACCGGATGGATACTGTGCCGAATAGCAATCACCTCTTGTACCACCTTCCGTACCCACCCCCGTCGTAGCTATTCTCCGACCAGTCAAGAGCCAACCCAATAAGTCAGGAAGCGCATCTTGATCCGCCCGTGATTAGTACGCCCCTGTTACGGGGAGCGAACCAAGAGCGAGCTAACTTATCTTCTCATATCTTGGTGCCGAACACTCAGGCCTCAGGTCTGAATATAGTACTGTTGGCACTGATATGAGGCGATACGAACTGTGTGATGCCCGTGGCCAGTCCCTGGATAAAAGTAGGCTAGTCAAAGATGTTTCCGCTCTTCCTCACTGCATTGCCTACCCGTCATCGTCAATATCCGATAAATATTATACCCCCACGGAGAGCAAAGAGCCTTGTCACCAATATAGTCCTCAAGATAATAGGAAACAATGGGCATCGCTTTCTCCCGTGTGCATACCAGAACACGCTTCCAGTACTCAACCGAGTCTTCTCTGGGCGCTAGCAAATGTGGCGAGGGTGACGCCGAGAAACTGACGAACCCACTTGAACAAGTCCAGGGTCGAGAAAGTGAGACGCCAAGAACGACAAAGGGGCAAGGCCAGAAGCAATAGAGCGAACGAGCACAATATCGTCGCAATGTCCTGCTCCAGCCCGTACCCACCCCTGGGCTTCCAATCGCTGAACCAACACGCTCGTTTTGGGCATTCCCCCCTTCGGCTATTTTAGCTCGTCTCGTGCAGGACCCAGATGAAAGCCAGTGTGCGGCGGTGCCAGAGTATGCGGATGTCGGTGTGTACTCCTATGTCTCGTGGGTGAGTGGTTACTGACTGAACACTTGTCCATGGTATGACGGTGGTTGGGAATGGGTGTCATGGTACGCTATGTCGGTGGTACGGTGGTCGGACAGTCGTCATAGGGTCGGGTATATCGGCGCTTCTTTTGTCAGGGCGTTGCTAAACGCGGATCGGAAGCGGATCAATAAGGGCGGGTATGAGCACGAACGACTGAGCGTTGTGATGCTTGAAGCGCACGATGCGTGTTCAGGGGCAACCGGAAGGCTAGTTCCCTCCATTGCCCTTGGTATCGCGCGTTGCTAACACACTACACAGGAACGGAGGTCATATCAACCCACCTTTATACCACGACTATGAGGACCTCAAGAACACCCTCGGTCTCCGTGCCGCACAACACATCATCCGGTTCCGATTAGCTCACCTCGAAATCCAGCGACACATAGGTCAGACCGACGCAGCAGATGCGGATTGTCGAGAGGTCGAAGCTGTAGACGTGTACTACGACGAAGAGACGTTCGAGGAGGCGAAGAGGTTGTTGAAGGTGTATAAGAGGGATATGCCAGTTGAGGCGGAGCCGTACGAGTGCTTGGGGGGTGAAGCAGCTAGGAAGGTGAGTGAACGTGAGAATGTGAGGATAAGCAAGTGGGGAGATGAACACGAGCGCATTGCAGAGATATCAAGCTTTCAGAGTACGCTTTAGGGTGTATTACGACGCGTGCGGGAGCGGTTCATCCGTACCGGTTCGTTGCGGGCGTCCTCGCTCGGTTGCTCGAGGACCATCCCAACCAGTGAGTGGGGCCTTATCCATTCTACGTCGCTCACCACGGGGGGGGGACAAATAGGTTCCGTTTGTACACGAAAACGCCTTGCACATCTATCACGGGTCCATCGGAGAACGAATCCGCCTACACTTTACACACACCCCGCGGGACGCTGAAAACAAAGCACATCGTTCATCTCACGAATGCCCACGTGGGTGCGCTCGTCCCTGGTCTTGCACCCGTGGTGACACAGGTGCGAGAGACGATGAGTGCGCAGAGACCCGGACGCAAGTTACGTACTAAGATGGGTGGTGGGACACGTTCATATGTGTTTTATGACGACCCGGTGTACAAAGGATTCGATTACCTGACGCAGCTTCGGAGTGGCGAACATGAGTTGATGTTTGGAGGTGGTCTCGAGGGAGAAAGTGTTGGATGTACACGGATGCCCGGTATGTATGATCTGCACAGTGCAGCACACGTGTCTGGAGCGTTGTCCGTCTACTTTGGCGCTGTAAATTGGGGTGCAGAAGGTGCGACTGCTGTGGATGGTGGTATCTGGGCAGCTGGGAGGGTAAAAGCCTTGTGGAGTGGCGAGCTGAGTGAATCAGCGGACGGATTTCCATGGGTGGGTCGAATCCCGGAGAGTGTGACGGGAAGGGAGAGGCCGTCGAAGACGGACAAGGAAATGGCGAGTCCTGGGGAATGGGTTTCTGCGGGATATTCAGGTGAAGGAATGGTGCACGCATGGTTGTGCGCCAAGGCAGTGGCGTTGATGGTGCTCGGGATGGAGGATGACAAGAACGTGTGCGATGATATGAATGGGTTTGGAGCTGGACAGAGCGTTGCAGAGTGGCTTCCAGCTCGTTTTCTCATTTCAGAGACTCGACTCAGGCAAGTTCAGGCATGTCGGCGACAAGGAAGGAGGAGCAGGGCCAACGTATACAAGTCGTAACTACTTGCTTGTATTTTCATCATATGATAAGTATTACTTAGATTGGTATGCTTACTAAGCAAGCTACGCGGCCCGCAGACATGGCGCCGGACCGTCTGACTAATAAATGGCCGAAGACACCACTTACGTCAGCCATACACACTCTCCCGATGTCCACGCCGTTGGCGGGCCCGTCTCCGCTCAAGGATCTTGTCCAACCACAGTTCCACCAAAACAACTTTCAAGAAGAGCTCTTTGTCAAAAATGATCTCGGAATCAAACTAGACAAGGGCAAGTTTCATTCCTTTACTACCTTTTTGACCTGTCTGACGCGTTGGACAGACGACCAGATCTGTCGGTTATCTCTGAGCTCTACAGGGTGTCCCACTGGGTCCACTTCACTGTCCACTCCGACATACAATCCCGTCCTCGCAGAATTTCCAGCCCCCTAAACAACTCCCGACACACCCACGAGACAGAGAACGTCTCGCAACAGTTTGTAAACACTGGCTGCGCGGTCTCTGCAAAAAAGGCGATGCATGCGAGTTCTTGCACGAGTACAACCTCAGACGAATGCCAGAGTGCTGGTGGTACGCTAAATACGGGTATTGTTCTGCAGGCGACGAGTGCTTGTATGCACATCCAAGAGAAAGGAGGATAGAGTGTCCGGATTATAAACGCGGGTTTTGTAAATTAGGGCCGACATGTCCACGGAAACACGTCCGTCGCGTTGCGTGCCAGCTCTACCTTACCGGATTCTGTCCGCTAGGTCCAGAATGCCCACGAGGACAGTATGTATCTCATTTCTGACTATTATTTTTCAATATTATATTTTGCCACTTGTAGTCCTAAACCCTCCCTCCCACATCCAAGCGCGTACGATACCCCTCTTCCTCCTGCAAACCGAGACCTAGGGTCCACCCCCACCAGGGTACGGCCGATATGCTGACTACGATCGCTCGAACGGTGGTGGAAGTGGGAGCTGCGGGTCACGGGATCTGGGGGGGCCACAGCAGCATCGGGACCCCGACGAAACTCTGGACGAGGTCTTGTGTTTCAAGGTACGTCTTTTCCTTTCTTCTCCATGTTCACTTTGTCCGCTAACGTGAGCATCGTAGTGCGGCGAAAAAGGCCATTACGCGAATCATTGCAGGAATAGGAACGTTCCAGGTAACCGTGGAGGTATCGACCGATCGAGGAGATATGCCGTCACGGACGACTGAGGTCATCCTCCTTGTTTTCTCGTTGGTGGCTGCTCCTGTTTGTTTGTTTTCTGCCGCTTTGCGACTTCTGTATGTGTCGATAGCTTTCGTGCCTACTCGACGACGTGCGTGGGATAAGACGGGCTCGCGCGATGTGGGTCATAGCGATGGAACGGGCTTCCTGGGCTTGCCCCTTCCACGCATGAACCACAGATGCCAGTCCATTGACGTCGTACTTGTTTCATTTACACGTGTACGTACCCCGCTCCTGTAAGGTATAGGGCTTCATGTATTCCTCTGATCTGATTTTCAAAGTGAATGCAACGGACTGTTTGTACGGCTCACATGGCATATGTGGAGGTGGGAAGCGTTGCCGCCGCCGCACACTTCATTTTACTCGATCGCGTGGTGTCAAATGTTCATCGACTCATAGGTGTCAGTCAGCAAGACTTGGGACCCATTCATTTGATGCGAGCCTAATCTCACATAAGTACGCTCCACCACCTTACACCGGTACACGCCTATCGAAGATGTCACTATTTAGGACTTGGCCCACAGCGAGAACAAGAATGAATTGATGACATTCTATCATTACTTTGATGAGATGCATGATATTGGGCGTGGGGTATTGGGATTTAAAATTCAAATGCGAGGCTGCAGTACGGGCAGGCGGGTACACTGGGACTGAACTTGAATCGTATCGAAAATGCGATTCAGGAATTGTACATAGTTACATAAAAGAATATGTCGAAATGAGACATGATGAACATCGAAAACATATGTATGCAATGGTATACATGCTTACCACCATGCACACTTATACGCACAGGGTAATAAGTTCAAGGGACACAGCATCCCACCAAAAATAGGGGTATAGCAGTTGTACATAGTGCAATGGATAGGATAAAAAGAACCTTCGGTAGTGGCGTGCATATCGTCCATATCCAAAAGTTGAAACGACACTGTCGGTGCATATTTCATACGAGTACTTTGGCATCGTCATTGACGTTAGCCGTCAGTGAATGCAAGGTCACTTAGACTCCAAACCATGCTCGCCAGAAGAAGCAGCACTGAGTTGCACACGCTTCGTAGGCGTTGTCGTGCTTGGACCACCACGCTCTCCGAATGAGATTCGCACCACACTGACACGCACACACACACCCGAGAGAAAAGGGTAGAAGAAATAAGGGGAATAATTCAAAAAAAAGGTATAACGCTACTGGACACCAGTCACATACGTGCGCAAAAAAAAGATGATGAGCAACGTTCGATGCAGCAGCAGTAGCACCACGACGAACGAGGGGAGGGGGAGGAGGTGAATAATATAAGAGGTAGGACGAAAAGAAAGGGACTTTTCAGCTTGTTTTTTTAGCTATGAAGGTGGGGAAAGAGAGATGACGGAATAGGGGGAAATGAGGAGAATATTTTTTTCGGAGGGAAACCGTCCATGATGCAGAGAAAATGAGGTAAGAAAAATTGGATGTGCGTACGTGCATGGTGAAGGCAGGTATGGATGTGAAACGGGGTAAGTGCATGTGCGTGCGTAAGGTGGAATTTAAGAGGTGACATATGGCCGGCGGCTCTATCTGGGGGAGAAAGAGGGCGCTCTAGAGGGGCAGACACAAACGGCGAGGATGGGCCACGAGAGATTGGCAAGAGCCGAACAGAACAAATTTCCACCAGCTACTTCATTCGTCGAAGATGAAAACAAGTGGGCGGAAGGGAAAGATCGAAACGAGCGAACGCGACGTGTGGGGTTGGCACGGACGACCGAAGCACCTTACAGCGAGAGTTTTAGGGGTACAAAGCGAGAGCGGGTGAGGCGACATTGGTATGGAGGCACGTAACACGTAGTCCTTTGTTTGCATTTGAAACGTGGGGTTGCATGGTTGCAGTGACGAGAGTGGCGATAACGATGATATGATTAGTGGTTGGTGGTGGTGGTACAGGGCGGAGCGTTTTGCTCGAGGAGAGATAAGCTTGCAACGCTAGCGAGTGACTCGAAAAAAAAAAAGAAAATACGATGACGACATCGATGACGGATGGACATCGGACGAAATAAAACTGAGAATAGAGTCGTTGCTGCTGCTGCTGCCACTGAAAATGGTAGTGATAGACATGCTTGTCTGGGTATGGTATGTAGGACTCCAACACTCTTCTAGATGAAAAATTGGGTGCTACAAAAATGATTTGTCAGCATCTGCACCACATCGCTCCAAAACCAAATTGCCACCCCCACAAGAAATAAGAGTAAAGCGACTCACTACACCCGGCTGCAGGCATGCACCTCCATCTCCTCCATCTTATACGAATTCAACTCCTCCTTAATCCTCTGTGCCAAAGTTGGAGTGAGACGACTCCACGTCGCAGGTTCACTTCGTCGGTCGTAGACTGTCGAAGAGAAAGTATCGTACACTGACAAGTTGTTCGCAAAGACGAGTCGTTTTGTGGTTGGGGCCGAGGATGTACGATGGGGGAGAGTCGCCGTCGCCGTGATCGTCGACAGTGCAGGCGCAGATGAATTCGAGAGCGTGAAGAGACCATTGGCAGCGGAATTTCCAACGTTGGTGTGCGGGGACGATCTTCCAGAGTCTGGTTCGGAGGAAGAGGGGATGGATGCATCAGAAGAGGAACCAGAATAAATAATTGGTGAGGACAAGTTACCTCCAGCAGCAGCAATCCCGCTGTTGCCACCGCCGCGCTGCGATGCCGATGAATGAGAAGGGTGTCGGTGCAGTCCGTCGATGTGGTCTGGATCAGGAGAGGGTATACGAGCTAAAGGACCGAGTTCCGGCGTCCCTGAATGAGAACTATACGAGCTGGACCGGATACGGTTGAACGCTGGGTTCGAGGCCTGGTCCTGGATATAGGCTTCCTGGTGGTAGTTCTCTGCACCTGGGCGTAGCACATTAGGGAAGGTCAGAACAACATAGGTAAGCTGAGCAGACACTCACCCTTTAAAATGCCCTTTGTCGGCTTGATCGTCTCGATCGTCTTCCGTATCGTCTTTGCCCACTCGACGACCTCCTCGTCTTCAACGGAGCCACCAGGGCGAACAGTCAGATCTTCCTCTTCGTCCTCATCCTCTCGCCATACCTCATCGTCTTCCCATCCGTCGGAGATGTAGCTCTGTTGTTGGGGTTGGTGAGCAGGCGCATGTTCGACATCGCTCCCTGAATCGGAATCGTCCTCGACAAGGACTCGACCGTCTTCGCCCACCATCCTACGCCCCTGGTGCACGCTATCCCTCCCCGTAGCCGTACTCTTCTCCCAAGTTGCCGGGACCGGCACGCTCCCTGCATTACTTCCGTTTGCACTCCCACCATTCGTATGAGCATTAGCACCTCTAGCCGCCTGAGCTTGCGCCGCCGCCTGAGCTTGCGCACGGGCCTTTGCTGCAGCCTCCGCATTCGACTTGAGCGTGTGTTGTCTTGCCAACTTCGCGGCTGGGCTTAACCCGCTCAGACTTGCGTCAGACCATTCACTCCCGCTAGCTGTCCGATCGAGCTCCGCGACAGCATGGGAGACCGTCGGTTCGAGGACGGAGCCTTTGGCGTCTTTGGAACGTTTGGATTTGGATTTTTTACCCGAGGTACTTCCGCCACTGTCATTATTGTTGGTAGAATCGCCAAGCTGGTCCTTGTTTTATCCTTGAACAAGGACGTGATGCCCGCCAAGGAATTTCTCCTCGCCAACTTGCCGATAGAGCCAATCTTCCGAATGACGACGGAGGCAGAGGACATGGTAGACGAGAGGGAGATATTATCGGTTGACGCGTTGAGACGCGCGCTGAACAGAGAGGCTGCGCGGGATCGTTTTTTGAGGGGTGGCCCTGCAGCATCACCGCCATTGGCGATGGTGCTCGATGCGTCCGCGTTATCTGTGGGTGTAGTAGGATCGGGGGTGCCGCTGGCAGATTTGCCATGCTTATTTCCCACAGCAGACTGCTCCAATTCCTGCTCCTCGTCGAGGGCATGGCCAAGGGATAGTGCACGCCTCAGTCTACCTTTAAGACCGCCACTTTTGGCAGGAGCAGTGCCGAGAGCGATGCCATCGAGCATGGTGGTAAGGTCTGAGTCATCGCGGGACATACGCTTATCGGTAGGATGAGGCTGGGGTTGAGATTGAGCGTGGGATTGTCTGTGTGAGTGAGATTGAGATTGTGGGTTGGAAGCTGAGCTGGCGTGTGGGATTGTCGAACCCTGCGAGAGTGGCGATGGACGAGGGGGCCGAGCCTGGGGTGAGGATGTGAGTGCGGGTGGGAGGACGAAGGGGGAGGAGAGGACGACGACGACGACGACGTGGCAGTAGCCGAGGAAGACACGGATGGCCGGGCCGTGCCGGCTGATGAAGCCGTCGACGAAGAGGAAGATGTGCGATGATGCGGATGGGTGTTGTTGGATGGACGACCTGAGGCGCTGCCCGCGCGCGGACGGCTGTTGCCTGTCTCGTTTGGCGACGGCGAGGACGAAGGAGGACTCTTCGTCCGCGCAGCAGCAGCAGCTCCGCTCTGGTGTGCAGATCCGTTGCCCTGCGTGCTGCTGGTGCGCTGTCGGGGGGTGGAGGAGGGAGGGTTGGCGTTGCCACGCGTCGATGATGAGCTAGAGTTGACAGATGTGGAGGATGCAGATGCGTCTCCGTGCGCGTAGGGCGGCTGAGGCAATCCACCGGTCCATCGATCGCCATCCTGAGTCCGAGGGGACTGTTGAGGACGACGATATGGATGAAAGCCATCGTATTGGCCACGGGCGCCGTCCGCGGAGGACGTGCGCTGGGTATATCCGGGGGCGTGGTGCTGTGGGTGGTGTTGGGGAGGAGGGGGAGGAGGGGGTGCCACTTGGGAAAGGGTTGAAGAGTGGCGCTGGGCCGTAGTAATCGGCCGGGGAGGAAGGTGCGGAAGCGGTGCCCGAGAGGGCATTTGGACCTGTGCCTGGGCTTGGGAGAACATCATCTGCTGGTAGGCCCACTGGGCGAGCTGAGCGTTGGCTGCGGGGTCAAAGTAGGGGTTTTGAGGCTGAGGATGCAGGGGGTAGGGTTGTGGAGGGTGCTGGTTTTGGTAGAACTGGGGGTAGAAGGGAGCCCCGGACACGGTGGGCAGCCACGGGCCCTGTTGCTGTGGCTGCTGTTGAACGGGGTAAGGATAGGGTTGCTGGCTCTGCTGGTGAGGTTGGGGGAGAGACTGCTGCTGCTGCGGATGGAGTGGGGGTGTTGTGATCGTTTGACGGGGAGGAGCGTTGGCGAGACGAGGGCGAGTTTGAGGCAGGGTCCATGGTGAGATCTCGAGGGGGGTGCCAGTCGGACGATGGAGCGAGAAGGGCCATGAGACGGGGTGCGTCGGGTATGGGGTGGTATCTGGTAAAACACGGCGAGTGCTGGGGACGAGTGAGTGACCGTCAGCGACGGCGACGACGACGAGGACGACAACGACGACAAGGACAGTGGCCTGTCAGTAGTGAATGAATTTTTCTTACCCGTTTCGTTTAATATCGCTGATCAGTAAAAGCAAATCAAGGCTGGAAGACGGAGATTCCACAGTGTTCAAACCGGCTCGACGTCGACGACGGCGACGGTGCTGTTGTTTTTTGACTGCGACTGCGACAGCACCGCGTCCAATGCGGGAGGACACAAAACACACAAACACCAAGTTTTATCTGATCCCACCGGAAATACAAACGGCGACGCTGGCCGTGTCAGTCATTTTAGACGCCCTCGGTTATGCATGGCCATCGGTGTATATACACTAGTGTACGGCTACGAAGGCGTGGAAGCCGTGGAGTCGACTTCCATCTTCTCGCTGTGCACCATACTCGATAAGCGCTCCGAGAGCTCAGTGAGCTGCTGTCTACGGCAAGATGTCATCACTCCAGCCTCGCGGACGGACGGAAACCGACTTTTTGTGATCCCGCAATCGTTCCAGCATCACAATCACTCCTCTTGCTCCTCCGCGTTCAGCTCTCCACCAGGCAACGTGGCAGCATATTTCTTGGCCTGTAGTAGCGTATTCTTGTAATCGTTGGTCTGTACACACACACTCTCAGTGAGATGCAATCGCAGACGAGACGTGGACTACGGCTTGCAGGAGGGCTTGCGTCGTCTGCGGAGTGAGGTTGCTGCCTGATATCTGCGTGTGCTTGACCACGGCGATGAGTTTGCAGGATCTGCTCGCACGGACTGCCATCGCTGCTCGTCGCCATCGTCCGACTTGGCTTGATTAGGTCATCCGCATCGACTGCGCTGTTTCAGGGTGTGTCACTCGCACCGTCATCATCATGTCTGGCCAGACAAACCTGGACGTGCGTGCTTTTCGATCTCTGGACATCATAACCAAGACGTGATCTTTTCCTCAGAGAGCCATCGAGATCGTCCAACGTGCCATCGACGAGGACACCAAACAAAACTATGCGGAGGCATACAAGCAATACATGAACTCCCTCGACTACTTCATGCTCGCTCAGAAATGTATTTTCTCTGCGTTCCTACCCACCTCATCGTTGACTCCCGCTACAGACGAGAAGAATGAAAAGTCCAAGGCTTTGATCCGGCAAGATCGAAGAATACCTCTCTAGAGCTGAAACCCTCAAGAAGCATCTCCAAGCTCAAGAAGAACATCGTGGTCGGAGGGCTGTGGGTGCCAATGGAACAGTCGCTGGCGTCGGTGGTAAAGGGTATGCATGACAACACACTCCACCCACTCCCCCCAAACGTTCCATATCTCATCGATCAATGATGCCTCGTGCAGAAAGGACGGTGGTGATGACGATCAAGATCCCGAGCTCAAGAAACTCCGCGCAGGCCTATCGAGTGCCATCTTATCCGAGAAGCCAAACGTAAAGTGGGACGACGTCGCCGGACTCGAACGTGCCAAGGCTTCTCTCCAAGAAGCCGTCATCTTGCCTAGGAAGTTCCCCCAAATTCACCGGAAAACGCACCCCCTGGCGCGGAATCTTGCTATATGGTCCACCTGGCACCGGAAAGTCCTACCTCGCCAAAGCCGTAGCTACCGAAGCCAACAGCACGTTCTTTAGCGTCAGCTCCAGCGACCTCGTCAGTAAATGGCAAGGTGATTCGGAAAGGTTCGTCAAATTTGCCGCCTTCTCATCAAAGGCTCTCATCTTATCGCGCACAGACTCGTGCGTAATCTATTCGACATGGCGCGCGAGAACAAACCCGCCATCATCTTCATCGACGAAGTCGACTCCCTCGCTAGCACCCGCAACGAATCCGAATCCGAAGGCTCCCGCAGAATCAAAACCGAATTCCTCGTGCAAATGAATGGTGTTGGACACGATGACACCGGTGTTCTCGTTCTCGGTGCAACCAATATTCCCTGGCAACTCGACCCTGCTATCAAACGCAGATTCGAGAAACGGATATATATCCCTCTACCGGATAAGGAGGCCCGCAGACGCATGTTTGAGATACATGTTGGGTCGACACCGTGCCAGCTGACTCACAAGGATTACAAATTGTTGGCGGAGCGGACGGAAGGGTGAGGGTTTTTCTCTTTGTATCGCCAGGACGGATGCTCACCCTTCCCAGTTACTCCGGTTCCGACATCTCCATAGTCGTGCGGGACGCGTTGATGCAACCGTACGAAAGGTCATCTCAGCTACACACTTTAAACCTGTCAAACCTGACCCAGACTCTTCATCACCCTCTAAAATCAAATGGACACCCTGTTCACCGGGCGACCGGGATGCCGTCGAGAAATCGTGGAACGAAATCGGGTCCGACGAGCTGCAAGAACCGCCGCTGAGGATACAGGATTTCTTGAAGAGTCTGGAGAGCGTTCGGCCGACTGTGACGGAGGCGGATATTAGAGACACGATGAATGGACGAAAGAGAGTGGTAAGTGGCTCCCCCCTTCTTTCTGTCCATTGCTGGTGTTTGGGGCTAACCAGCGGAATGGCTTGCTAGGTAATGAAGGGGCATGACGTGTGGCGAGTATTTTAGATGGATTCCGTTAATCACCGACCAGAAAAAGTCGATCTTGTCCCCTTCATATCACCTCAATTCCTTGTCACCGCACGGCGCCAATAAATCACAACCGACAGCCGCACGTGTAGAGCAACAGCAGTAGTACTTTCGATCCGATTCACATCAGTGTATTCACATGGGATTTGATTTTTTCCTTTTCTCTTTTACAACCCCAACCGCTTCTGTTGTGGCTGTAAAGTAGTAGGCCGCGCTTATTAGGGCTGTAGGGTTTAGTATCGGTGATATATACGTATACCTGCTTTCTTGATTACCTCTGCGCATAGAATATTAATGCCGCCTCTCATAAGCGGACGCCTTCAATTAGAGGGAATACATATCAATTGTTATATTTGCATGATCACCGTCAGCTGGTCAAAAAATGTATGTAAAGGGAAGTATTAATCGTGCAGTGAGAGGGTGCTAGGGTACTTGTCCACGGTGCATGGGGGAACATACACTGATTGGACTTAGTCCACTGCTACGAAGAACGACTGCTACAACAACTGAAAGAGAAGACATCGGTGGACGAAAGTGAAATGTGAAAGATGAAGAAAATACAACTCAGCGTGATATGAAACGAATGACGTGGGATGCGCGTGGTTGTAAGATACTGGGTAGCGAGGGCATTGCCATCGCCGTCTGGAAGGTATTTACAGACGCACCGACGTACAAGCAACAAGACACTCCACCTTCAACTACCTCCAGCCACCTCGGTAACCACTCCTCCACCGCGACTTGTCCTAACACAGTCTCGCCATCACCACCAACCAACCAACGATCCCCCTTCCCCCTCTTTACTCGCACACGCCTCACGATCCGCCAAACTGTGCCTGAGCCTGCATAATCGCATATGCGTGCACGTGTTTCGGTTTTTCCACCAAATGACACACTTCAATACTCTCCACCCACGGGTGCGCCATCGCATCCTCGATCGCGGCGCGCTTCTTCGGATCCGGTTCGAGCATCCTGCGTATGAGCGATCGACACTGTTTTGGCGACAGATTGTTAATCGTCTGTGGATATATCACATCCTTGTCTTTGTCCCGTTCGCGCGATGAGTTGTGGTGGCTCGCGGTAGAATGTGCATCTTTCACAGAAGACGATGTAGAAGCCGAGCCAGAGTTTTCGACAATGACGTCGTGGAGAGGAGATCCTTGTCTTTGACTGGGTGTGCAATGCACGCATTCGCGTAGGCAGCATATAGGTTGTCCGACATCTGCGCGACGCGCCACGGCATCTCTTGGAAATGCAGGCAGTAATAAACAACGCCGCATGCCCAGATATCGACTAAGCGCGCATCGTACGCTGCATCACCAGCGAGTTTAAAATTTAAAGTCGAATTGCGGCCATTACCACAAGGGGTAATAGTTGAAACGAGGAGATGGGGAGGAAAGGTGCCAAATAATCAACGTTAGGCTACCTCGGAAGTAATGGGAAGAGCGTAAGGGTTGGGCTTACGTTTTCCCAAAAACTGCTCTGGAGCGATGTACGGTTCGCTACCACACAGACCAGTCGACATGTGAACAGTTGTTTCCCAAGGAAGACGGTACACAGTCGAAGCGCCGTAGTCGCCGATCTAGTAACATAGGACGTTGCAGCCGTCGGGTCAAAAATAGGAAAGTGGAGCAACGGACCTTGAGGTGACCTTTGGTGTCAAAAAACAAGTTTTCGGGTTTAATGTCCCTATGGGCCACGCCCTGACTGTGCAAGTACGAAACCCCCGTCAAGATCTGCTTGAAACAACACTCCACTTCGCTAGGCGACATGCCCCCCTTCTTGATCGCAGCATACAAATCGCCACCCGGACAGAACTCCATGACCTCACACCACAGCTTGTTCTCGTCCTGGACCAAATCGACAGTTTCAACGATGTTGACGTGGTGCAGCGTCGAAGAGATGCAGAATTCGGCGGTGAGCTTCTTGACGTATTCTTTTTCGGATTCGTTTTTGCGCCGCTTCCGAAATTCCTGCAAGTGATTGCGGGGAAAGAGGAAGAATGATAAGCATGATTGGTGACGTGAGTGACCCATCAAGTCCCGAAGACGGAAAGAAGATGCGCCGCCGCTCGGCCGACCGAGTGGCCGAAATGACGAGACTCACCTTAACAGCATACAATTTCTCCTCTGACCTGTCCCACTTATGAGCGAGCCGCACGACAGAAGTTGCACCTCTGCCAATGGCCACTTTCTGGCAGACACCGTACTTTTGCGTGAGACTGACAGCACTCTCGCCGGTCACGGATTTGCGCTCGCCATCAGAGTCTGATTTTTTACTCGAGGCAGATGATTTGCGACTCAGTTTTGGCGCTGAAGAGATAAGACTCGCTAATGAGAATTTGCCAGATTCTGAGTGAGCATTGGACGCCGAGCGTGGTCGATTAGGTGTAGGGGGCTGCGGCGAGGCGGATGCTGTAGGGGGTCTCGATGGCACTTTGTTCTTAGTGGCGGGTTGTTTGACCGTGGACGCAGTAGCTGTCGACGACGATTGATGAGATGAATGGAGTAGTTTGTTACCCGACACGCCGGCCGACATGCTGGGTGCTCTGCTGGGTACCTGAGAAGGGGGTCTCGTAGACGGTGCGCTCCAACTGTCGGACTCGGAAGGTGAATCGATGATGGACGGCGTCGCTGAGCCAGGTAAAGAGGATTGTCTGAATAGTTTCTTTGCCTGATAGGTAGACGAGTTTATCAAGGGGAAGGTTTGTGTGTTTTCCCGCGATGGCAGTAGGGGAGGTGATGGGGGGTGATCAGGTGGCAAAGAAGACGGCATCGGAGAATCACTTTTCAACTGTTGGCTTTGTTGACCGTTGAGACGTGTGTTTGGGTTGGGATGGTGGACGGTGGAAGGGCGATGGGAGGTGGAGGGCCGAGACGAGTTGTTTCTACAGTCTTCTTGGGACGGTTTCTCGGAACTTGTGCTGCTATCCTGTCCTTCCCCCTCCGATTGAGCAGAGCCAGGGACCGTCATCGTGCTGGAAGAGAGATAAAGAAAGCACAGGAGGGGTGACAGCCGATACGTATATGAGTTTACGGAATGGCAGAGCAAGTTAAAGACAATCTAGCGACAGCGACACCAGCAACGGAGCGGGATACGTCGTCTTGCCTGATATATATTATAGCGACAATTCCATAACTGACGTTGTCGTCATGAACGATGTGTTCCCGTCGTTTGTCGTCGTCGCCGTCGTCGTTGTGGTGTAAAAAAAAGGGAGCGCTGATGTTTGATGCACTATCGACGAGACCCTCCGGTGCTGACTAAGCAGACCTCCTCTGTTCCGCACCTTACTAGATCTGATGTACACGAGGCAGGTCCTGTACAGTGATCGTGACAAGAAGTGCACCCACCGTTGTCTTCCGAGACATGACGGTATGTGAACCATGGGGACCACAGTGACCCTGACAACTTGTTACATTCACATACCTGTATATCCCCATTAACCCTGGTCTCACAGATCTTGACAATAGTTTGACTGTTCGGCGGGCGTGTTCGACACAAGAGATTGACAAGAAGCTAACCCTCAAACCTTTGTAGCTACTGGGGTGTCACGCAGACCGTAAAAAAAGATAGCCTACTAAACTGCATGAACCTTGGATGGCACCATCATTCCACGAGAGCCAATGGCAATATCCCGCCAACGCGCTAATGCGCACGGCCTGGTGGGAATGGAGACCGGAACGTGTCTGTGTTGTATGTGAGTGTGGTTTCGCATCGTGGGCCAGTCCACCCTGCGTACGAGGGTATTTTCCTATAGGTAAACGCACCCGACTGAATGCAAATAATCTAATTAGTATGCCACGATGCGGCCAGGGTCGTCAGGGGTCGTTTTGCCAGCATCCCGTCCTAAAATGAATTCCAGGTACAGGTGACGCACAACGTCCTAAAAATAAGCTGCAAAGAATTGCCGAAGCGGCACGGCAGCTTCCGCAGCTGCTGTACAGTTCTTACACACTTTGGGTGGCTTGAAACCATTACATAATCAGCCACCCGGAGCCGTCTCAGAGTCATCACAAGTCTGAGTGCAAAAGAGCCTTCCCTTGCGTGAAGACACCACAACATCAAGGTGAGACGGCATCCCCGCTGCTGTCCGTTCGTAGACTGATTGTGACATCGCATCAAACCACAGACGCCAGCATCATGGTCAATTTACGCTCCCAAAAACGGCTCGCAGCCGCCGTCTCTGGCGTCGGTAAACGCAAAATCTGGCTCGACCCCGCAGAACAAGCTGAAATCGGAAACGCCAACTCCCGTGCGCACGTCAAGAAGCTCATCAAGGAGGGCCGCGTGATTATCAAGCCCACGGTCATCCACTCTCGCGCACGCACACGCGACCTCCATGCTGCCAAAAGAAAGGGCAGACATACGGGCCCTGGTAAGAGGAAGGGTACGGCTGAGGCGAGGTTGCCTACGAAAGTGCAGTGGATGC
This sequence comes from Pisolithus tinctorius, assembly GCA_024663395.1. Taxonomy (NCBI): domain Eukaryota; kingdom Fungi; phylum Basidiomycota; class Agaricomycetes; order Boletales; family Pisolithaceae; genus Pisolithus; species Pisolithus tinctorius. Next base: position 52,543 of record JANFAH010000136.1, read on the forward strand.
GGAGACAGAGGATTGAGACGGCTGTTGAGAAAGTACAGAGAGGCGGGGAAAATCGACAAGCATCTGTCCGTATTTCCCGTTCTTTTTGTTTTGGGTGTTCTGACGTTGTCTGTCGTAGTTACCACTCCCTTTACCAGAAATCGAAGGGTAACGTATTCAAGAACAAGCGTGTACTCATGGAGTACATCCACAAAGCCAAAGCCGAGAAGAACCGCACAAAGGTTCTCTCCGACCAGATGGAGGCTCGTCGTGTCAAGAACAAGGTGCGTACACTCTTTCCTCACCATCACTCATTCGTTTCTTAACATTATTCAATTCCCAGGCAACCCGGGAACGTCGCGCCGAGCGGCTGCGCGAGAAGCGCCAAGCAATTCTCGCCATCGAACATGAGGAGGCCGTTCACGAGTAAACGAAAACAGCATTTCCCATCTGTCCCCATACAACCTTGGTTGGTTCCCTGCATTGCATGGATGTGTGTTGCTGTCATGGAAAACCATGCCCCCCTTCTTCAGAGTATCGTATTGCCCCCTACGTCCGTGTATCTCATTCTCTTTATGCTATGCATACATGCAACCTGCCATTTCACAACATCGGATTCATCTTTGTTTTCTCATGCGTTCCGCTTTCTCTGTTCCCAGCGCGAACTCCAGTAAGGTCATCGAAACGCCTTCTATCGTCAGATAGTCACCTCATAATAGTTGTTCCGGAAAGTACTCGCCATGACAACACTAACACCCATATGACTATCATTTACGTGCTTTGCTACAACGGGTCAAACAACACTATCATCTACACATAACAAACATTCCGTTGGGGTATATGAAAGCATGGTCGTCACATAAATAACAAGTGAAAGCAACCGACAAAGGAGGTATACAGAAAAGTCTGTCAACAACATGGTTCAGAACGGAATAACGAGACAAACGCGACCACGAATAAGACTGGCCGACCCGCAACGTCTGTAATCAAGGTTTGCGAATCCACCGCGTAAGCCCAGCTCGACGCAGAAGAGCTGCACAAAGCAAAAAAGAGAACGTGATGATCGATGAAAGGCGCATAGCTGGCAGTGCCGTCGCTCGCACGGAGAGAGGCTATCATTACGGCGTTTGGGACAGTTCATGGCATCACGATGTCTGATCGGCTGAGTATACGGATACAACCAGGTCAAGATCCCAGTGGAGACTGAACGGACGATGCCTCTCCAGTCCAGCTCCGTGTATGGTGCTGTCTCGTCCTGCGTTTGCTGGAGCAACTGTCCATCGTCCGTTGAGACCTGGGCATCCTTTTTGCGTAGTGTTTCTTCGTTTTGGAGTAAATTGCCGTTTGCTTCGTCGGAAGGCTGTAATGAAGTCTCCTCGGAATGCAAGAGGTCAGTTTCGAGGACCTCTAGACGTGCCTTGAATGTTTCGAGTTCTGCACGGGTAGACACGAGAGAAGCCTCAATAGCGCAAATAGCATCTGTTTGGTCTGCCCATTCAGATGGCGAGCGGTTCGCCAAGGAAAGAGCGTCGCCGACCTGAACGCCGACACAGACAGTGCTAATAGCATTCGGCACGGTATTCTGGGGGCCTTCGTCCGCTGGGTCAATGGTAACGTCCGGGCATTCACTGTGACCACGGTTGTTATCGGAAAAGCCGCTGAACAATGGTGTGACGACCTACCTTCCACCTCGATCGTTGTTTTCCTCGAGGCCAGCCTCTCGTATCGAGTCACTTTCTCCTCCCCCATAGCAGGATAGGCAGGACCGGCAGTTGGGATACGCTTCACAGTTTCCCCCAGCCGTAAGTCTGCTTCCCATGCACGCGCACCCTCGAGAGAGCCGGAAGACGCAAGCAAATCCTCTATGCTGGGTTCCTCCTCGTCCAGTGCGTTAATCGAGGTATAAGGTGGAGGAGGGTTTAAAGCAATAAGCGTCGTGTCTGCCATCGATGGAGTCGGCGAACCGGATCCATTAGTAGACAAGGCTTCTTCAGGGAAAGCCTGGCCGACGTCATGTTCCTCACTAACCTCGCTCTCACTCCCGCATCGCTCCCAGATACAGACCCCTCGCTACAAATCGAACCTTCAGTGTTACTCAAACTTCCCCGGCGATTGACCTCTCCTTCCCAGGTCTCAACAAGACCTTTAACCTTTCCCCTCCTCCGGACGCGTATATGAGCAAGGTCGCGATAGCGTCGCATGAAAGACTCGGACACCGAATTCGAGCGGTGTAAAGTGAGGGGAGGGGATATTGGGACATCGGTATCCACGGTCGTGTTGGGAGAGGGTGTTGATAAGTCCGTCGATGAGATAGAATTCCTGTAAAGTGCCCCGTGGAACGGAGACGAACTCGTAGCGTTCACTGCGTCGGACGAATCCATCCATATACGCCTTCTCAGCGAGTCAGCACGAAGCGTACGGGAGCTGTCCAGTACGAGAGATATCTGGGCATCGGAGAGGGATGTGCTACGAAACCACACTTGAGCGAGTGGGTAGTCTGAGTAACACTCGTACGTACCCAGCAAGGTGCCTATCAGTAAGCCGGAGCCACTCTTCCCAGTCAAACCGCATTCCCGGACCCAATCAAGTACACCATCTGCGTTCGGTACGCCCAGGTCACCATTGAAACCGAGGGATGTAGAAAGGTAGGTAATGAGCTGGTCTGTGGTCCACTGCTTTGGTTCGGAAGGCAGGCTATTATCTGTCAGAGTAGCATCGTTGGCAACGCTCACGCAAGGATTCGTCGACCCGGATGGGAGGGTATCTGCCCTTTTGCGTTGCGGTGTCGTGAGTGTAGAGCGTGTAGGAGACCCCGCATTAACGCAGAATGTCGGTGGAACGGGTAAAGGAGACGGGTACTGTCCTTCGATCACACTATATATACCGTTAACAGACTCGACCGAATGCGAGTGTCCGTGGCGTTTCCTCGTAGGCGACGGTGGTACATAGTGATGTTTGACGGGGTCTACCGTGTGAGGAGACGAGTTAGACCTGGACAACAGCCCCGACGTCGTCGTCTTGACAGCGTAAGGATGGGCATTTGGCTTATGTGTCTTACTCGCCGGGAACCGCAGTGTCGGCGTCGATGGCTGCATTTCTCTTTGTTGTCCGAGTTTAATGGACGACGAGCAACACGCTACGTTGTTTACAAAGGTTACCTTACTTGCAAGGTTTCCCCAATCCCGTAATTGTTACCGGAAAATGCCGGCAAAGACAATAACTTCCTTCCATCATGTCTGACGGTTTCAAACTCTCCTACTGGGTACGAGGTACCCCCAGTGATACCAGTTTCGATGTCACGATTTCGCCGACTGAAAGGGTCAATACTCTCAGACAGCTTATACAAGAAACTCAAAGATTCGATGTTTTGGCTGGACGTCTCCGGCTGTTCAAGCTCAAGCCCTATGTGGAGACTCTCAATGGTGTCACCCTCTCGGAGCACGGGGAACTCTTGTACCCTTCGGATAAGATATCAGAGGTGTTCACAGCACAACCACCAACGCGCCACATCCATATCATAGTGGGTATGTTGCGGCTGCGATCCAAGCTTTCCTGGCCACTCATACTTGCTTTGCAGATGCACCATACCCATGGATCTACTACTGGCTTCGAGGTACGGACGCATCAGAAGAGCGAATCGTTCGGATCCGTTCAGATGCAAGTGTCATTGCGCTCAAACAGCAAATCCAAAACAGCGATAGTGACCTCCGTGATCTTCCCGAATCTTCCATCAGGCTGTTCAGGATCTCGGAGGGTCATCTCCGGGAGAGTCTCAACACGGACAATGATGGTACGCTTCTCAACGGGAGGCAGAAGATATTCGCATGTTTCGAGGGTACTACAGTTCTCGAGACTTTCTGTCTTGTTGTCCAGCTTCCACGCCAAGATGTCATTACTCTCAATTGCTGGATAATAGGTGAAGACATCCGCGCCATCTTCGGGGTTAAGGTTGCTATGACGCAGACGGTTTACGATCTCAAGCGATTGATCAAAGGAGAAAACGCAGTTGCCCTTCACACCACAGACGCGCGCCTGTTAACACTTTGGAACGTTTCCCTATTGTGCGACGATGCGCTAAAGCAAGCAATTGAGGGTCTCGACCTCCCTCCCGAGAGATCTTTGCACAGTGTGAAGAGATTGTCCACGATCTTTGCAGAACCCCCTGTTCCCGAGCATCTTCATATCATTGTCGGATCACCACATGCCAGTGAGCTGTCCGTCACGATTACCTCATAGCTCTGTCTAATCGTATACCCGGGCGTAGAGCAGGGGCCCCCTTTGCATCCGCAACACTGCGTGTCGGCACAGCGAGGTGCTTTCCTTGCCCAATTTAAGCCAAAGGCCCTGTCATCCATTGTGCGACCTTCCGAATTTTCAAGTTCCAAGTGATCGATGGTCAGACTATTTACTGCAACCGCCCTGCCGATGCTGTGGCCATCATACCTCCGACGTTGCTTCACCGTGCATTTGGTGACTTCCTTCATGACTGTGACGTGGTTGAACTGACCTCCGAAGATAATTTTTTGTGATGAAGCTGCACACTGTGATGTCAAACCGTTATGATGATGAACAGACGTGCGCTGTTCAACTCCGTGAGCTGTTTGAAGGGTGGGGCCTGACTTTCATGCCCTCCGCGACGCATCATGGCTACATGACGGGTGGGGATATGCGCGAGGGAGAGTATCGCTATGCTATCGCCGAAATAAAAAATGAAGTGGGTAGCACGCAAGCTGATCCCTATAACCAAGCAACTTTCCACTACGTGGAGTTTTCGAGACAGTACGCAGAAACGATGGCGTTGTCACCTTTACCTTGCTTCATCATTCTTCTTTTTGGTCTGTTCAATTTGTTCCTGTTCACTATGCACCATGAATAACCGTATTTTCAATCAGGACCGTTAATTATGTTTGCAGGAGCAGTGTGGAACGTTGCCCGGTTATCCAGCCTCTCTCGTTCGTTCTCCCACTCCACTACCATCCAACAGATACCTATATGCAGACCGAAGTGGCTCGTCACCTTAAAGCGTTTAAGAATGCTGTTGTCATGCTTGAAGGGTATTATCGAAGTCTCTCACTGAATAATAACCCATCCTGCTCGCACCATTCACAACTGTTCCCGTATCCCACCTCCTTCAAGCCTCTTGGAAGTAACGCAAATGCAACGAAAGAATTCAAATACACATCGCAGTACCCAAACAAGCTTATCTTTTTCGGTACTCTCGCTGGCGAGCCCATTTGTATCAAATTTGTGCGCCATTATTCAGTGGAGGTTCACCGGTTCTCTGCATCACGGGGACGGGCACCAGCGCTCCACGGCTTCGACACGCTACATGGGGGATGGTACATGGTGGTGATGGATTCACTAGACGGTTACAAGGATCTCTGTGATGTCGACCCGCCGCCTTTGGTTTTCGACGGATCAGAACCCACCTTGATGAGTTACATCAACATGGCTATGTTCATGGTGACGTTCGTAGCATGAACATTATGGTGACGTTCGTAGCATGAACATTAGTTGGATCTGACATGACAGAGTTTATGTTCATTGACTTCGACTGGGCAGGGAAGATTGGAGAGGTGCGATATCCCCTGAATGTGAACAGAGAAATCTGGCGGCCCTCCGGGGTTTTCGATTGGGCTCCCATCGAAGCTAAGCATGATATGGCCATGCTGAAACACATAATTGCGAGTTTCGACAAGGGGGACAAACGTCGTGAGGATGATCAGACACAGAGCGAGGATGTGGACGAGCGAGAAAGCAAGCGTCCGCGGCTGACTAAATCACCTAGTACTTCTGATAACAGGGCCTAACTAGGTCAAGCCTCATGATGTGTCGTTATTCAACATTGATGGTTCGTAACGAGCGAGAATTTGCAACTTTTTATCACATTCTACGTTGCTTTCGGGAAGATGCAAGCAAAATCTGTGCGCAGAGGCCTTCTTCCGTTGAGGCGGGCAACTTCGCCACATACTTCATACAGCCTCCCTTCTTCTCTGATGGTAGCACCGATAAAAAATATGAGACGTAAGTGCCCGGCTGATGGCGACTTCATTCACCAATCCACTGGAGTTTAGAGAGATGCCCTGGGGTTTCCCGATCTTTATTGGGAACAGGGATGCCGCCGATGCCTTGTGCAAGTACAGGCCGAAGAACGACCTCAAGGTCACGTCTGCACGTCATCTCAACCCGTTCTTTGTCTCGGAATTTAATTCGTTGAAGCAAGAGGATGACTGTTTTTGAATGTTACTCCAAGCAATAGCCGCTGCATGAGCAGGAAAGATGCTTTTAGCTTCCCTTGCTCAACCGCCCCCGACGTGTCACGTGATGTCACTTGGTGTCTTGAGTCTGACATGCACATGTTTTGTACAGTACAACCTTGTTATCTTAGGCCCTGGGCCCACAGAGGTGCCTGCTCCAACTGTCTGTCATCTCTGGCTAAGCTGCAACTCGTCTGTTGTTTTTGTATAATAAAAAGTTGAATGTACAAGTATTACTGGTGCTGACTAAGCATGCAAAAATGCGTACTATGAGGCAAAAACACAGCAGTTGTAAGTCAGAAAGGAAAGCAACAGAAGTAAAGCACATAACTATACACCCTTCGCAAGGTCTCGTCGAGTGGTACCATAATCTGAAAAAGTGAGAAGTAGGACGGCAAAATGGGCAAGCTATTGCGTACGCACGGTGAGGTATCACATGGGGGAGGGTGAGGGGAGGCCCTCGAGTGACAACAGCTGGGGACCAACACCAAACTATGGTAGATGGTAGGGAACCCAAAGACGTACACCAGAAAAAGGAACCATGCCATTTCGACCACCCAATCCAGAGCTATACCCAAAGTTGCCTCACCACCCTCTGAATACAAAAACAGGCATATCTCGACAATGGATGCGCGGACCTGAATGACAAAGGTATCCCCAGGAAGGGATAAGCGAGGGGAACAAACTGCCCAAAAAGCGAGAGGAATGGCGGAGAAAGGCGTGAGATACGATCTCAAGTCCTCAAAGGTGGGGAGAGGAGAGTGCCTGAACGACAACGGCTGGAGGGATCAACACAAAACACTGGGAGATGGTAGGGAACACCTATAAGAGTGCAGAAAAAAAGGAACCACGCTGACCTGACCACCCAGTCACGAGGTATGCACAAAAGTATCGCACAGCACTCCTAACATAAAAGCGGTCATATCTCTATAACAAGCGCACGGAATTGGATGAATGAGGCATCCCCAGAGAGGGCTGAGTGAGGGAAACAAACGACCCGAAAGGCGAGAGAAACGCACAACAACACGCGAGATATGACGATGAGACCTCAAGGGCAGGCCTTCCCACAAATATGCAAATAACTCTGGAACTGCTTGGCCTGTCAGGAAGATCCTAGGATCAACAGGAAGCTATTGCCATCCTGCAAAAAAGCGAGAGATGCAGCGTGACTTACATCTATTATATTTATGGCACACATATGGTGTGCATGCATCAGCAGTAGTTTTTTTTTACTGCCTCGTCCACACCACACTTCCCCCGACATTCCTAATTTGGAATACCGCCGGTATGTCACGTGATGTCACGTGATATGTCGGGGGTGGTTGAGCTGGGACAGCTGATGCTTTTGAAGGAGACAGCTAAGCACAAGTTTTTCGTAGTTGCCATATACCTCAATAAAGACTTGGTTGTTCATGATACATCGTCATGCAAACTTCTCGAGACAATGCCAAGAATGCTGAGGCATATCGTCAGAGGAATGCAGTGGGTCTTTCACTGCCACCTTGTGATGGATGTAATTATGCTGAATGAATACAGGTTTCTATCCATTGCAACCACTTTAATCTTACCATAAAAAGTTTGGGGTGATTGAATTCATCTGCGAAATGTATAATCTTGTAGGAGAGCCAAACAATTTGGTTGAGGACCTGGACAACAACAGGGCACAAACCCTTAAACAGTCTGTAGATGCAGCCGGGGGGGTCCTTTCACTCCACTCGAAGAATCATCCAGTGCCACAGCTACAAGCCAGTTGAATGGATGCCATCCTGGAACATCACATGGGTGAGGAAGAACATGTGGATGTGCTTGAGGATGAGGACAGGCTCAGTGTTTTCGGTGCAGATGATGTTCAAGAACACCTACTGAATATGAAATGCATGGTTGACTACTGCATCTTTGGGGTTGGTTCATTCACTTCTTCATATTTCATGCCTCTGATTGACATATATGGAAGCATGAGAACCTCACTGTGATCAGACCCAA
>JANFAH010000137.1:0-60501 GCA_024663395.1 Pisolithus tinctorius
CGCCGCTGCCATGCGAGGAGCGAGGATCGTCGCCTGAGATTTTCTTCTCGTGGTCTTTCGTCTTTTCCCGCTCCTCCCTGACTCCATCGGCTGACTTCTTCCTCACGAGACCGGCAGCACCAAGTGCAGTTGTCGCACGCTGCATAATACTGATACTCCCAGATCGGACTTTCCCATCTCTCTTTTGCTTCAGGGGATCTTTGTCCTTCCCCTCTGTACCTCTTGTGCTTCCGCTTGGTGTGGACGGGTTCGACCGACCTGAAGATTCCGCCGTAGTTGGTGATGGCGACAAAAAAGGCGACTTCGCACGTGGAGGTGTGCAAGGTCTTGGTATGGCATTGGCCGTGGGTGTCGGAGGTACGACTGCAAACTCAGGAGCGAGCCGCCCCGATTCATCCGTCTGAACAGAAACATCACGTTTGACGCGTCTCCGTGAACTTGGATGGTGCTCTTCGTCCTTGCGGTTTTTTGAAGAACCAGACTGAGGGGCCGGGCCTTCCGTGGAAGAGGCACGTACTTCATCGACGATGCGTTTCTCGTGTTTGCGCATAAGCATCCACCAAATGGCACCAGCTGCGTCGCAAGCGTCTGACAAGACTGAATGAACGATTTGAGCAGTGTCAAAACCAAGGGCACTCAAAGCGTTGAGGAGTTCTCTCTCAGCAGGGGTAGAAAAAATGATCGGAGTCGGCGTGTTCAGAAGCGAGGCAAAATCTTGCGGTGGGTACAGTGGGACAGGAGAGTCAAACTGAGCGCCATTTTCGGAGAGGCCGGATGACACGGAACGACGCTTGGTTCTTGCGGGAGTGCGGGTAGGGTGAGGAGGTATGCGAGCCGTGTTTACAGAAGACCGCATTGACGGCGCAGAGTCTTCTTCTTCGATGGGGGTTCCAGGCTGCCATGCCGATCCATTTCTGGTGACACGATCACCTTTTGTAAGAGTACTTTGACTGGGATTGGGATGAATTTGCACAGAAGGTCCGTCATTTGAGAGGAATGGATCTTCGAGGGCACCATCAGAAGTTAAGGGCTGCGAGATATTGGAAGTGGCTGAAACGAAAGTAGCATCCGACACCATCGAGGTTGCCGAAGAAGCTGAAGGAAGGCCAATATCTCGGCACTCTGATATAGTGGTTGGTCGCACTGTTAAGGAAGGTGTGTCGGACACAGTTGGCGTTACGGGCTCTTCTTTGGACGCTGTTTCGTCCTTAGTCGTAAACCACGGTGAAGAAAGTATTTGAGGGATAGTAAGTCGCTTGGAAGGGTCCATCTGCAAGATGTTACGGATGAGATCACGGGCGTCTGTTGAACTTGGTCAAAAAACGGATAATATGAGGGAGAGAACGATCTAGCCTTTGGAGAGCCATTGGGGATCCTCGTACTCCCCCCGAATGACTTTTTCCTTCATGACAGCCTCGTCGTCGTCATCGAACGGTAGAGTTCCGGTCAAAAGGCAATATAGGATGACGCCCATTGACCACACGTCGACTTCTGTCAAACGAGTAAGCACAACGTGTCTTAGTGCTGCGCTCACAGACCTGGGCCAAGGTACCGTGTTCCTTTTAACATTTCCGGGGCGGCATAGCCGGTGGTACCGCAGAAAGTCTCCATATATACACCCCTCTCGTACTCGCGTGTGAATCCAAAATCGCCGAGTTTAACACGACATCTCTCATCCAAGAGCACGTTCTCCAACTTGAGGTCCCGATGGACGATACCCTTGTCGTGAAGGTACGCTACAGCGAGACAAAGCTGTCCGAAAATAATTCTGGCCTCGTCCTCGGACAACCTGCCCTTCTCTGCAAGATAGTCGAACAGTTCTCCACCACAGCAGAGCTCAGTAACGATCCAGATATATGATTCCGTGGCGATGACTTCGTACATTTGGGTGACATGTGGATGATGTAACTGGCGGTGGTGATGAATTTCGCGGGTGAGGGAAGCGGACATAGCTTTCGGAATTTGCTTTATGGCAACACGGTTGGACGTGAGGCGATGGGTCCCTATGCGCACCTTGCCGTAGGCTCCTGTTGGGGGGTATCTTATCAAGTCCACCGGGTGATGAGAGGTGGGAGCGAGGACTTGCCTTCGCCGATGACCTTCCCTAGGGTGTAGTTTCCGATAATCCTGATTCTTTGGGACGACAGCTCCTTCCCGAGTTCGTTATAGGCGTTAGCTAACTGAGCTTTGTGGTTTTGGGTCACGGAAAACGTATGTTTGTGCCCGTGAGCAGACATTTGGGCATGTACAATTTGTGAGATTTAACGTATGAGGGCTGAAAGGAGAGGCACGGGCGCGGTGGCCGCAATATATGGAACAGAGATTCAATCAACAAGTAGAAATTCGTAGAGAACTGGGCAAGGATTTGTGAAAGACAGCAGCTGTCAGAGGCCACGGCGGCGGCAGCTGGGCACTTACTCCAACTGAGGCACAAAAAATGGCGTGGGAAATCAGCCTCGTCATCAATCACAGCATCAAAAATGAAACTTGGAATTTCACAAGGGGGCTAACATAAAGACCGAAACTATGTGCATCAAATGTCCAGGTTTCGAACGCTAAACGAAGCTACAAGTCACAGGAAGAATTAGGACATGACATAGATACAACACCACGCGAGTAAGCGACACGCAAAGTAGACAGTCGACGAAACACCCTCAGTGTTGAGTCGTCTTGACGATTGTGACGACAATAATCACAATAATAACGGCGACCGTAAACCCTATGATGAGGCGCATCTGCATACGACCATCAGTATAGCAAATGATACGAAGGAAATGCGACTCGCCTTCATGTCCTTCCACCTGACAAGGACATTATGGTAAAAAGGGCTTCTAAGAATTCACTTCGAGACGCTTCTTGACTCCGCTCCACGTGGCACCCCGACTAGGACCCCGAAATCCTAGCAGTACCAGCGGGAAAAGCAGAGCCCGTCGCAAGCAAAAGCGACGTATAGCAGCGTCTATTAGACCCCAGCCACAAGACTTAAGCATACACCTGCTCCACCTCGAAAACACCACCCAGTGAGTCCTCACTACACCCGCTGACCTATGACCTCGACAGGACGCATGTCCTCGAGGTCGAGCTCCCACGCCACATCAGGACCCCCGCCAGTACCTCGAGTGCCAGGCTCCACACAGCCCAGCAAGAACACGAGAAGCAGTGGATTCGCCCTCGAGGACATCATCGACGACCCAGATGCAGAAGTCAAGGACGCAGAAACAGCTAAGTACTACCTGGACCAGTTCTACACCATCCAGGGCGAGCCAGCGACACCTGAACACATCTCCCACGCCCTCTTTTGTATATCGCAGGCCAAAGGGGTATCTAACACCCTACGTTCGGCCATACGAGCCACCGCATACCTAGTCAGGGAACTAGCGACATCAGCCATAGCCGACTCAGTCGCCAAGGAAGTATCCAGCAAGATAGAATCCTCGGTCGTAGTGGCAATCACCCCGCAGGTAGCAAAGATCTGGTCGGCAGCCGACAACCTGGAGAAAACAGGCAAGAATCTTGAAACACTGGGTGAGGACCTCGCCAAGAAGTTCGACACAGTCAACAACGCCCCCGACAACACGAACCTCAGGCATCTAGAAGATCAAGTGCAAGACCTGGCCATCAACATGGACACGCTGAGAACAACGATAGAAGAAATAAAAGACCACATCAAGACCCAATCTCCCCCTGCCCCTCGCCACTCACCATACAGGGACGCCCTCATAGCGACAACAGTCAACCCGAACCATATCCCGCTCGGAAAACGCTTTACGTCGGAACACGCTAAGGCTCACTCCGCCATTAAAGAAAGGCAGTTACTGATAGACCCCGACAGCGATCACCCCGTACTCAACAGCGCCGCCACGAGGGAAAACATTATCGACGCAGTCAAACAAGCACTAGACGCGACAGACCGAGTCGACGGACCGGAAATCCAGCTGAAATCTATCACCCGCCTACGCAACAACGGTATTCTCCTCGAGCTCAACAGCCAAGAAGCCGTGAAATGGATAAAAGAGACCGAAATCAAAGAGACGTTCCTGGCAAACCTGGGCGGCACGGTCAGGATCAAAGACAGACACTACAACCTGGTAATCCCGTTCCTACCCGTATCCACTGATATAGAAAACCCAGACACCCTTCGAAACATGGAAAACGAAAACAACATCCCGCCCGGTTCGATTACCCAGATCAAATGGATCAAAGACCCATCCAAACGCGCCCCCAACCAACAAGTAGCCCACGCCCTAGCATCTCTCGCTTCCCCGGAAGCAGCTAACCAACTTCTGAGACACGGTCTATACTGGGGTCTAGACAGATTACGACCACACAAAGACAAGAAGGAACCGGTACGATGCTTGAAATGCCAGCTCATAGGACACCTCGCGAGAGACTGCGCCCAAGCGACGGACACCTGCGGTACCTGCGCCCAACCCCATCGAACTCCAGAATGCAACTCTACCACCCGTCACTGCGTAAACTGCAAGGACGACACGCACGCCAGCACGGACAGAACCTGTCCGGAGTTCATCAGAAAACGTAACGCCATGGACGATCGTACACCCGAAAACAGAATGCCCTACTTCCCCACAGCAGAAGAATGGACTCAAGTCGAGCTACCCCCGCGCCCGTCAGACCCCATAGTACCCACCATCCCTCCAACGACCCAACCAGCAACTCGAAATCAGCTAAGACAAATGACGCTAGGAGAAGCAATAAACTTCCAAACCATTGCACCAAGACGCGGCCAACATAACAGAATCCGTGGAGGGAGAGGAGGTCCAACACCACGCCCTTACACCACACACGACATCTCCCCCACCACTACCCTGACAACAATCACAGCGAACACCCCGCCAGCAGACCCATCCCCCCCCCATCAGTCCCCTAATGAGGCCTGAAAACCCCTCCCGAGACAACACGCTACCCAAACTACGCATCTGGCAACAAAACCTAAACACCTCTCACATCGCACTTCACTCGCTAATAAACAGCAAAATCGCCGAAGACTGGGACATACTCGCGCTACAAGAACCCCCAATAGATCAACTCGGCAACACAAGAGCCAACACCCGGTGGAGGGTAGTATACCCAACCACAAAACTGGCGCAAGGAGCCAAGCCAAGAGCGGTAACTTTCATCAACTCGAGAATTAGTACTAACTCATGGGAACAGGTCCCATTCCCATCAGCGGACGTGGTAGTAACACGCGTCAGGACCGCAAAGGGAACATACACACTGTTCAACATCTACAACGATTGCAAGCACGACCGAACAATAGGGGAACTAAACGTCTTCCTAGCCGCGAACATCAGAAACATACGTCCAACGGAAAGGGACCAAATGATATGGTTAGGAGACTTTAACAGACACCACCCCCTGTGGGACGAAGAACGAAACCACCATCTTTTCACCCCAACAGCCCTCGCCTCAGCACAAAAACTCCTAGAATTAGTAGCGGACTACGGACTAGTACAAGTTCTACCCAAAGGAACACCCACGCTTCAGTCCTCCTCCACGGGAAACTGGACAAGACCGGACAACGTGTTCTGCGTGGATACGACTGGTCCAACAAACACAACTCACGCTTCGAAACAAGCAAATTCGCCCTAATGGACTTCACACTTAGCAGGACAAAAAACAGGCCACCGCTCACGCTAAGAGACTCTACCATAACACCGACCGCTAACCATAAGTTTCTAGGAGTAATACTTGATCAGGAACTAAGGTGGAAAACTCATGCCGCCCAGGCAATAGCGAAGGGGATGAAGCAAGCCCTCCTCCTGAGAAGATTATCCGCGACGTCATGGGGTATCCCCTTGAAACTGATGCGACAACTGTACCAATCGGTGGTGGTCCCAAAGGTGATGTACGCAGCGTCGGTGTGGCTCCAGCCAACCTACACCGGGGACCACTCGTCCAAGACAAGAGGCTCAAAAGGCGTCGCAAAACGCATCCTAACGATCCAGAGAACAGCGGCCCTGGCAGCGACCGGGGCTCTAAAAACCACCCCCACTGACGCACTTCTAGCACACGCAGACATCCTGCCGGCACCCCTCCTCATACAGCACACGCTTTACAGAGCCACACTACGTCTATCATCGTTACCAGAAACACACCCATTGCACTCACATGTCAACAGGATAGCCAGAACAAATGTCAAAAGGCACCGAGCAGCCCTCCACCGACTAATCCACGACCTGAACGTCTCCCCGAAAGAAATCGAAACTATCAACCCTTGCCCAATACCGCCCAGCGCCCTTCCCTCGCATACAACCGTAATAGCCACAAGTAAAAAGGAAGCAATCGAGGACCTCAGGAAAGTCACAGATCGCACGCTCGTATTCACTGACGGCTCCTGCACAGGAGGTCAAGTGGGAGCAGCCGCAGTCATGTATGTAGATCATCAACACGTTGCCACACTCCGTTACCACCTGGGCCACGAATCGAAACACACCGTCTTCGAAGCGGAAGCAGCAGCAATGCTGCTGGCGGCACAACTTTTAAGAACAAGAAACGAAACCACATACCCGGTCACCATACTCGTCGACAACCAAGCAGTAATAAGATCGAGTGAGCGCCCGTCTGCTAAACCAGGTCACCATCTACTCTTGCATTTCAGATCCTCCATACGCAAAACTCTCAACAGGCAAGAACTAACAAGGAAAGACGTTACGATACGCTGGATAGCGGGACATATGGAAGTGGAAGGGAACGAGCGCGCAGACAGAGAGGCAAAAACAGCCGCGACAAGACCCGACTCCTCCAGCCCACTAAAGGACCTACCCCCCCCGTTAAGAAACCAACTACCTCAGAGCGTCTCCGCTCTCAAACAACTCCATACCGCAAGACTAAAAACCCTCTGGACGAGGGAATGGAAAAGCTCCCCCCGCTACCACCGCATAACCGCCATAGACCCCCAACTGCCCAGCAGCTCGTTCACAAAACTAGCTGCCTTGCTACCAAAGAAACAGACCGGAACATACATACAACTCCGTACAGGCCACATCCCGCTAAACAGCTACCTCCACCGTTTCAAGCGAAGCGACTCACCAAACTGCCTGCAGTGCGGTGAAGACAGACCAGAAAACGTACACCACTACATCTTCCAGTGTCCAAGATATGACAGAGAGCGTCACATACTCCGCAACGCGCTAGGAAGGGATGCCAACTCGATGGCATTCCTCCTCTCGAACAAGGTGGCCCAAACCCACTTGTTCAAGTACATATCGGCCACAAAACGTTTACAGCATACACACGGTGAGACCCCCAGGCAGAACGCGAACGCACGATAACGCACATCACAGGATATCACGACGAATCGGAGCCGAAGACCGCCAAAAAAAAAAAAAAAAAAAAAAGAAGGCGCACCGTAAGGAAGCGCTCCCACAGAGCCCTAGCGCTCCATTCGCGCTACGGAAAGTAGTCCACGAACGCATGCACCGCATACCCAAACCACTCGCTCATACATCCCATTGCTCCCCCACCGCGACACACGTCATCCGGTAGAACGCTGAACAACGCGCCTATGTCCCCCAGACCACTCACCCCCGTCCCAAAGTACCGACCTAACGCACCAGATATTCACTCACACACAACGGGACATGGAAAAGCACGTTTATTTCGTTATCAGCTAGCCTAACGGCAGCCGGGCCAGTGTAAATAGAAAAGCGAGCTAGCAGAAGTTATAAGCCGTCCCCACTTCAAGGCGGTGTGACTAAAACGGCCGGCGGGAACGGCGGACTGGTGGGGAGCCGAAGGCTTTGCCACCAGGGCATTCACACGCTTGTGGGGTTCAGGCGGGCCACAGGGGGCCCTAGTTAGGTCGCTTTACGATAGAATAGTGCAACATAGGGCAAACCAGCCCTCACGCACTTTAAATGAGAAAAAAAAAAAAAAAAAAAAAAAAAAAAGAATTCACTTCAAAAACACTTACCACATGTTCTGCGAAACGAAAATATGAGCCATTGGGAAGAAAAGCAAAAGACACGAAACTCACCTTCCGTACTCTGTTTGCGCCACGACGGAACCCTTGTGCAGAGACTGCAAGGTTATCTGCGACAAACGATGAGATGGCCCGGGTCACCTCAGCTCAACCATTTGTCCTCACCCGTCTTGTCCTGCAAGGAATCCAACCTCTCCCCTCTTTCTGCGACCTTGGTGATGTTTTCTCTCATGATACCAACCGTATCGTCAATCTGTTGCTGAATTGCAGCCGTTTTCGGGTTTCCGCCTGAGCCACTTGGGTTCGACGAGGAGCCATTGCGGGGGAGGTAGGGGTCATAAGGTTCGGACCTAGGGTTAACAATCTTCAATATGGTTGACACGCAAGCAGCCACAGATAGCACAAACGAACATGACGACAACGTGAGACTTGACTGTACACAGCGAGTGGTTTTGAAGACCTGGTAATTTAGTCTCTCACCGTGCGGGGTTGTTGTAAGGGGCTGCTGCGGCTGGCAGAGGAGGGGAACAGCGGGGCCGCTATACGAAAGGTTAGGCAGGGAGGAGGCGATGTCGTTTCCCACGTGACACAGTCACACGCGTAGCCTTCTTCCGGGCTCAAGCTCAAGGCCTGAATCATACTACATATGGACCGCGACCCCTTTTAAAACAACACTTACGGTGTACTAAACTGGATGTCGAGATTTATCTAGGCTGGTGCTCGAATTTTTCTAAGTCGGTATTCCGTCGCATTAACGACTTTATTTATATTAAGGTGAGATCTTCCTGTCCAACTAATTGAGTTTCTGCAAGTGACCGCAGATTTGGTTCACTCGTGGATCCAACCCGCCGTGGTGAAACTTGTCTTCGCAGTGGATAAGCGAGTGTGTCTGCTCTGCAGCTCAATCACCGCGAAGCTAATTGTCCACGAACGAGATCTCCAACCTTGCTCCACAGTTGCGGATGATTTCGCGGAGTGACTGGGTAGTGTTCAAGCTTTTCGTGCGAAGTTCTCGATCGTGTCAGCGCATAATTCCAGGGTATTTCTGGCTTCGATATCCAGCTTGGCGGGCTTTTCCATGCGTATTCCAATGGTTTCCTTCTCAGTTCGAGCCAACCTTGACCAGCAAGGCAAACCCTGATCAGAACGACTTATGTGTAAAAAAAACCTACGCAGGCGGAAACACCTTTGAATTACGACGGGTGCCCTGCCACATGTACGCTCATCTACCCCATCTGGTGTCAAATGGATGTTCCAGGGAAATTTGAGTTTGAAATTTGAAGAGTTTCGCCGTCTTTGTTTCAATTCGATGTCATCTCCCACTTGTGGAAGGGGTCGGGTGTACTGCCGATAGGATAACAATTCTGTTGTTGGTTTTCGTCCCCCGAGCCCTTCATCTCTGTTCGCATTTCTCCCCCGATCCTCTAGATGCTGCCAGTCCAGGACCTCACAACAAGATTTCCTACCATCACCGGAATCAGGTAGGTCAGCACCGGTGTGTAGGTACTCACCCACGCCGTAGCCCTTTATGGCTTTCTGCGAGTGCCGATCATCCCAAAGACGATCATTTGTGCAGGCTCCTACATTCACACCATGCTCGGTACGTGAACTCGTTAGGCATAGGTCTTTGTGGCGCTGCTGACAATGCACTGCTTTCGAAGGTATTACTGTAGGTTCACCCCGGAAGCTACACGTCTTGTAGCGGCATGATTACATCGCATCGTCGTGGAGGCTACCATCATCTGTGGCCACGTTGATCGTACAACGCCTCATTCCTCTTGCAGGTTTTCCTCATCCTGGGTGGGGCAAGCGCAGTTCATCGGTCGTATTACTGGTTGGTCCACCACCACCGTTCTCGCCAGACATATATGATACCGACACGATTCCGAGAGGGGTTTCCTTTGAGCGCATATCGGCTGGATAATGTCTGACTCCATATATTGACTAGTTTTTCAAAGGAATACCTTTCGTTGGTATCAATGGGACCTTACCGAGTGGTTCATTGCGACGTGTCACCGGCTGGGTCTGGCCTCCCACGGGTGTTCCCTAGCAACGAAATTGAGAAAGGCACCCTTACGATGAAGCTGAAAGCTTTCAAGAACGCCCAAGATTCCCTTGAGTAACCTGTCACTTCCGACAAACTGCCTATAGTGAAGTAGGAAACATGTGAGGGACGCTATCCGGCGCCCAGCACGAGCTTTTATTTCTCGCCCTCAGAGTGTATTCTCAGTCCGGAAGGAATCTAATCGTGCACTTTACTGCTCGTATCCGGGTTTATCCACGACGCAACCCTTGCGACCAGGGCTCTCTGCCAGCAACACAGGAAAGGGCATGACTGCCGCGTTCTTCGGTAGTATTTGTATACGCTCACACGCCGCCCACAGCGCAAGTTTTTATTTGCGACTCGTCGTCCGCTGGCGATTATCTTTCGGGAATTCCCATGCCACGCGTCCTTCTTTGATAAATCCTTGGATCTGTCCCTCTCACCTATGATTCTGGTGTATTTATTCCTCATACACTCCGGAGTCTATTTATGTACTTACCCGCACCGCAGCCTCTCGTCATGATGCGTGTAGGAGTGGCAGTATCGAAACGCCCCTTCAATAAGTCGTTCTACCTAGTCAACGGTTTTTTATCGCCAGAAATCGTCTGGCAGAGACTGAAAGTTTAACCTCTGTCCCCAATTCGGAAGAACAACGAATCCTTTAGTTTTAATATATACACTGCAGGCAACGGCCTCGTCGTCGCCTAGATGTATTATTATGTACCACATGGTCGAAGGATAAAGACAATGTTACAGACATACCGCACTGGTATGCGGTGATCCCTCTAAGTAAACAAGGAAATAAGCTGTACCTAAGTATGGGGAAAACTCGAAGTCATTCCTACGAAGTGTGCTGTTCAGTTCGAACTCGAGTTCATATGGCCATCTACGCTGACAAGAGTTGTAGCTCCAGTAAGTGAGGTGCAGTGAGATTGGAGCAGAGGCAGACATTGCAACGCATGGGAAGACAAGTGGAACGAGTGGGCGAGGTTCAGTTTTTACAAGGTGCCACAGGGGCATGACCAAAAGCGGGACACGTAATAGGATGGTAGTTTCCTAATTTGGCTATCGGTGTCAGCCGAAGTTGAGATCCCGCCAAATCGACCCGTCACTCGACACAGACACCAAAGACTCAGCAAGTCCCCGGCAAATCCGTCAAGGTGAGCTCGAAGTCATGCCACTTTGCAGTATGGAACACGTCAGATGCGTCCAGCACGTCCTAATGCAGGGTTGGGCCGAGAAACTGGGTGGTTTTGGGTCTAGGATGGGTGGATGAGCTGGACTACTTCCGGATGGCGTCTCCTTGTCCTACCCGTGCTTTGGCATACTTGCGTTTACATGATGAACTGATCGGCTTTCCACCTGTATCTTCAATTCCTGCAGATGGTACGTGTACAAGCGATATCCGCTTAGTCTGCGCTGACATCCGTACAGAAGCTCGAAATCGACTCGTTCTCGGGGTACCGTATCTACCCAGCCAAGGGTAAGCTTTTCGTCCGCGGAGACTCAAAGGTCGGCAACCTATCCTCTGATATCATAGTACCATGCTGATTATGTCTTATTCTGTCCTAACCAGATCTTCCGCTTCGCTAGCTCCAAGAACTCTTCCCTTTTCCTCCAACGCAAAAACCCTCGTAAGATTGCCTGGACACAGGTTTATCGGCGTATGCACAAGAAAGGTATCACGGAGGAAGTTGCCAAGAAACGCTCACGCCGAGTTGTGAAGCACCAGCGTGGTATCGTTGGTGCTGACCTTGCTGCCATCGCTGCCAAGCGTAATCAAACTGCTGCTGTCCGCTCACAACAACGATTGGCTGCTATCCAGAAAGCAAAGACTGAAAAGAAAGAGAAGGAGGCAAAGAAGACCAAGGTAGGTGACTTATGTTAACCTGAACAGCTCTGGAGTTTTCATGTGCTTTGTAGCCCTCAACCCGCGCACCGGTAACAACAGCTCCCAAGATATCGAAGCAGCAGATGAAGGGTGGCAAGGGTGGCCGATGAGCATTTGTTTAGTATTGGGAATTACACATGTAATTGTCGTTATGTTTCCCGCCCGTCGCTTGGACAAACCAGATATGCCGCATGCGGTTACATGCCATTAGAAATCAGTCCGAGGAATCGAGGGATATATAATTATGCAGGTATGTGTGTCAAGTGTCCAAGATGGAAAAAATGTGGGGGAGTATGTCGGTAGAGATGCAGCGCACAGATGAATTGGTCTAGAGTTTCGGTGAGTGCGATCGCTCTGGTGTGTACCTAACCTATGAGTGGGGTGAGGCAGTTTAAACATGAAGATCAAACCCTTGAACCTACCATCTCAACTTCCTTTTTGGTGTATCCACATTTTTCGTAGAAGGCTGTGGAGAGACGGCGAGTAAGCGCCGCAGAAGACAATACAACACAGCCACATACGAATGTTGGAATCGTTGCAGTTGAGAATTGTCTTATAGCAGCCACAGCTCTCGCTAATGTGGGTGAGGGCCTGGATGATGCGCATACCCAATTTCTTCCCCTGTTGACTCTTGTCAACAGCGATGTCTTCGATGTGACCAACACTTCCAAAACCCCGTAAAAACTTGTGCTCGATAAAGACAGTGCCGACGCCAACAATTTTGTCGGTTGCCTGATCAACGATGACCAAGGAGTAGTACGTCTTGGACAATCCCCGCATGGCATCAAACTGTGCCACCCACGCGTCCTCCCCAAGATCATTAACCACGGAGAGCACGGAGAGCACGGATAAGTGACCGCGTTTATAATCCGTGGATGCGAGAGGACGTAACTAATGAAACGGCGTTGTCCTTCTGTCTATATGAATGTGCAGAACGACGTACGGTCAATCCGGGAGGTAACTGTTTGACGACCTCTGCGGAGATCAGGTCTTGGGGGAACATGAGGTCGAGAGTGGGCTCTGTAGCAACCATTGTTAGCTGAGGTAGAAGATAATAAAGAACAGGCGTTGGGAAGGGAATGGCTAGATGGTATGTTGATATACACGTCCGTTGCGATGAACTCGGTTTTATAGAGGTCCTTCCAAATGCAGTAGCCGCTGTCTACGTTAGCACAGCCACCGATGCGGCCTATTTCAAACCCCGACACCTACTCCATAAAAAGGTAACCCCTATATAGGGTTACATTGGGAGCAGTGCGCCTGAGAGAAATGGGCCTTGCCAGCGTCAACCATGTCATCCAATGGAGTCAGCGAAAAAAAGGTTGACCAGTACCACCACTACATTCCAAGGTTTATCCTACGTCGTTATCAAGTAGGACCAGTCAAGTATTACACGCTCAGCTGCGTTCGAATGCTAGCAACACTGACCCGCCTTCAGGTCCAAGGCTGAGCGCCGGCGCCTCTTCAAAAAGACTGGCATCGACCCAGAATACGTCCATTATTGGGACGTGGCGAAGGGCACCCTGGATGTGTGACCAATCGGCCAAGTCTATGGCGTACAGAATCTGTACAGAGATTGCAATAACACCGAAAATGTAAACGCAGTCGAGCAGAAGCTGTCCATGCTGGAATCCAGGGCGGCTGCCGTGATAAAGGACCTGCATTCAGCCCTTCCAACAAACAGATTTTCCGTCAAACGTAGACCATTGGAGGACCTCCGCAAGTTCCTACTTATTATGCACCTCCGAAATGTCGGGATCAAGGATAGCTACTTTGACGAAGATCAGAACGGGCCAGTGCGGGAGTGGATTAAACATTACAAACAATCCCAAGGGTTTAAGACATCCGCCGAAGCATGGTTGGGTAACCTCCAGTATTACCTCGACAACTCCCACTCCCAGATAATGACTCATGCAGCGGAGATCTTGGACAAATACGGCTATCGACACATCATGGAATGGTTGTGTGGTCGTACTTCTGGCACAGAAATTGAAAACGGACCCGCCATCACTTACCAGAGTAATTGCGGAAGCAAATACACATGTGTCTGGGAAGCTGCCGAAGGAGAAGAGTTTGCACTTACCCACAACGGTTTCGGATTATGGGAGGGTATCGTCAATGGCTTTCCCTGCGTCCACAACATATTTGTCGTCAGCCCTCGCATTGTTATAGTGTTGCGTCTCAACGAGTTGGAGCCTGATGATGTCGTCTCCAGTGTATTGGTGCACATCAAACAGCCACCTCCCGACGTCGAGTATCACGGATGTTCGATTTTTCCCGGTCTAGGCACCCACAAGGAGCTGGAAGCATACAGGAGTTCTAAGCGGGCTGAGGAAGATGTATTCCATTTCAATGTCAAGAGGCTCACAGTGGCTGAGACTATGCATGTCAACCACATCCTCCTTGACAACGTGCGCAACGATGGATCTGTCACCTTTGCCTCGAAAGCATGCATGTTGCGGACGGCGCGCGCTTACCTTAATCCATTCTATTTGCAGAGGAACCGGAAGATTCCTGGCCTTATTAAGCTGCTGGAGGACACTCTGACGTCCTACGAAACCTCCGAGGGTGATATCGATCCGCGGAAGCTCGTCCATTTGGAGCTTTTCACACTTCTCATGGACATATCCACCGGAAAGAAGTTATATGTCTCAGCGTACGACCGTGCATGGGCAGTGACAAATCTACTGGGGGCAAGCAGGGACTTCTCCTCTATCTTCGCGTTAGAGCTAGATGAACGCTGTCGGAGCATATACATGAAATTCCTGTGCGATTGCCACCAGGTGCTATTCATTCCGCTAGCAGAGCTTGTCGAGACTCTGCCCGATGACACCTCGGAATCTCTGTTCACGGTGCTCTATGAGGCCATGGAAACTTGTGGCTTCGTTCGAAGCACAACTGGTAGCAAAGTGGACACCTTGCAGGATGAAGCTCTCGCTCTTGCGTTCCTGGAACTCGCATGTGACGATGTCAGCGCATGGTACAAACTGATTACCAGCGACCCACGTGCCGCTCCAATACTATCCCAGCTCTTTGAAGAAGGGACGACTCCCGACGATGGAATGATAGAGCTCGTGATGCACGTGGTGACTAATCCTGCGAAGTTCAAGAGCGATTATGAAAGGGCCCTCGTCCTCCACCGCGCAGTATGCGTGTCTGGCCCTCTGCGAGACGACCTACCCGTGTACTGCTCATCTTCGATCGCAGCCATTGTCCATGGAGTTGCAAAGTTGGTGCCAGTCAGCAGCCAGTCAGCGGAACCGAAAGTGCGCCTTGCTATGCGCCTTTCGCAAACACACTGGTTGAAGCTTTTAGGGATGGTCAAGGGCCTCATGGCACAGGGAGGACTAAGTTTTACTTCTGGACAAGGAAAGGTACCCTCGACGGACCTTCGCCAGGCTACAGACGATGTTATCGTTATCGGTGTTCTCACCTGGATGGCCAAACACCGAAGAGACTTTTTGAACAACTTTTGTCGGCCGCGGAACATTCATCTTGTGGAGACAGGGAAAAGAAGCGACGCTAAGAAGTAGAAGGAAGTTCGAGCAGCTATGGGTTAGTTGAAAGTCGCGTGTGCTAGTATAACACTCTCCCCTCCGCCCATGAAATCCCAAGAAACTTGAGCTCAAGTAGATCTATTAGTCTATTTTGAACGTTCGTTTTCACTCACCTTCACACGGGAACTAGACGAATGCAGGTTCCAAGGAATGAGGTTTGAATGTAGCATCGAAATGCCTACAGACATCGGGTGGGAATTTAGTAACAACGTCCCTAACGTCATGGACGTCTGAAGCGATCCAGTGCTGATGGCTTCTTGGGCTCTATCTCCCCTTTTGCTCTCTCCTTCGCAATACGTTTTTCTTCCCTTTGCTTCTCTAATTTAGACCGAATGGCGACCTGACAGAAATTAGCTATCAGTATTTGAAAAGGCAACATATGTAGGGAGACACTGACAGCTGTGGGGTCAATAACGTTTTTGCGTTGCTTTCTCAGATACCGCTTCAAGCTCTTTCCCCGCCCGCGCATCCTCTTCTTCTCCCGCTCACCCACTGACCTCTTGTCGTTGGTGCTCACAACACCCTCTTCTTCGTTGGCACCACCGACCTCGTCAGCATCGGCATCGATTTCTGTTTCCTCCGCTTTTCCCTCTATACGAAGCCTTTCCAGGCGGGGAAGACGTGCGAAGGGGATATCGTGTTTGTCATTAACGGCAGTCGTCAACTTCGGTGGTGGAGCTAATGATCCAACGAAGTCTGGATCTAAAGCAATCATATCCGGTTGGATCTTTATTAAAGGAAGAGCTTGAGACGTGCAAAGCCAACATTTGAATAGAACGATGACGTACCTTATCTAACAAACCCTTAACTTCTCGCTCCCGTCTAGCTTTCTTGTTCTCAAATGGATCAGCCTCCGCACTATCGAAGTTGGCTTCTCCGGATCCAGGGACAAGGATACTGGAAAGACCGGCGTTGTGCCCTACAGTGAGGATGTCCTGAAACGGACAGAATCGCACGGAGGTAAGTGGTCTATGTGGAATCGGATGCGTTAGATAGAGGGGTGGAGGAACTTTTGGAGCGAAGAATGTTTGGATGGATGGTTTTGTGTACATCTGGGAGGAAAGGATTATAGTCAGCTAATGAACAAAGATCAATGACGACGCCTTACATTGACACTGCCCCCCGTAGCCACCGCCAACGCACCCTTCGCACTCCACTCCAGCTCAGCACCCCCACCTCTAGTCGTCCATTCCCGAACGCACCCCTTCCAATTGCGACAATCCCAAACTTTGACTATGCCATCTGCGCCAGAGGACGCCATGTACCTTCCACCAGTGCTTGGATCCACACTCAAACCTACAACCGGTCCTAAATGCGCGAGTAGCTGTACTGCAGGATGAGGAAGGTTAGGAGTCCATAAAGTCACAACACCGTTTTGGTGGCCTAGGTGTATGACAGCGTTATGTCGGTTTTGAGTCATGGTACGGCAAGCACCTAGTTTGGTTCGGTGATCTGCTACAAGGCTACCAGTTGATGTATCTTGGTATTTTAAATGGCCAGTATTTCCCTGTCGTGTATCCGATTAGTTGCAGGAACACGATGTAGGTTAACTCGGATAATTCACCACAGAGACTAGTAACCAATGGTATGGCAGAAACTCTAGCCGTGTCGGCTCGATATGTGCTTTCAGTCGATGAATCTCTACGCCATCGCGGTCGTATATGAACGCATATTTTTTCTGCGCAACTGCAAAAAAAGATTGGTCTTGAAGAAATCTACTAAAATGTCTGATGATGCCCGCATGGACTGCTTGGTAAACCCACGTTATATCGCGACATGTCTCTTGTAACTGGAGTTCTGTGTGTATCGTGCCGGTTTGCCAATCGAATGTTGCAACATGACCAGTTTTACCGACAATAGCCAAGTGCCTTTGATATCGCAAAGGTAGTGGTGGGTTGAGGGACATTAGTAGATTCAATGACAGCACTGACTGACCTGCCGTTTCTCGTGTACCGTGATCGATACGGACCGCCATCAAGCTTCCACTCCTGTCTGCCTTTCGCAGCTTCTTGACCAACGTCCTCTACAATCTCCTTTTGACCCACACGCCATGTACGCTCCATCTCGTTCTCCACCTGGATTGTTCCAGCATCGTTGGTAAGTAGAAGTTCTGCATCGCGCAGGAGTGCCTTCGCTCTCGCAGCATTGGAAGCCTGTCGGTTTAGATGGGAGCGTAACTTAATATCTTTTACGTGTGAATGTTTTGGAATTTGCCCTGGAGGTGGTGATGTCGGACGGAGGGATTTGGGGAGAGATGTCGTTCGAGAGATGGAGGCTGCTGTCAGGTCCGAGGGCGGCGGAGGTTTGGCCGGTCGCGTTTCGGTGTTTCCACGTTTTCTCTTTTTGTTGAGTGGTTTAACTGCATTCCCTTTGGAAATCAAGGAATCCATGGTAGGTGGAAATAAAGAAGATGGAATTCAATATCTGCATGTCACGTGACAATACAGTGTTTAATCCAAGACCTCTTCTGCGGCCGAGGATTTTATTTGCAGAAATCTGTCGGAGGCACACCCCGTCATTTTTCATGGAGATGGATGCACCCGCACGCTAGCGTCGGTGTCCCATGTATATTTAACAACCGTCGACACCCAAAACCACTATGCTTGGGGTGGACCAGGTCACTAGACGCGTTTCCGCTGGCCCTGTCCCCCAAGACGTTACCAGCGTCTTTTCACTTTCACAACTTCATCTAGCCCTTCTTTTTCAGAGCCTGAGTCCCATTCACCTGGCTAAAGAGGTTGTCTTAGGAACCATAACTGCAACCGCCATACTACGCCTCCCCATAGGGTGGACGCCGCAGCAGGTATCACCCTTCCAGGCTGAGTTGTAGTGCCACCTCGTGTAAGCGTTAGGTCCTATGTTCCGCACTGACATACCTCCATTGGCAAGGCTTGTACAAAACTGAGTACTGACCGACGGCCTGTGACCCAGTGTGACAAGGGGCCGTACACTAGAAACCAGAAATACCACCCTCTACGACGCCAAATTCACGAGCGTAAAAACTAGAAAACCTTGTGAATAGAGCCTACTAATGCTTGTAGGTCACATATTTTTGAAAGCTATTGAAAATTCCGAGTTCACGTCACGCCATTTGGGTTTTGCATGGGGTTCGTCTTGGAATGTCCTTCGACTCACTTCTCTCTCATTTCTCCACGCCGTTGGCTCGGATATTATCGCGGTGTCTGTACCCGCCCAGAGTACTCATACACGAGGGGAAGTTGATTACACGGCGATCATTTACATTGCATTCCAGAGTATAAACCGTTATTGTGGCGTTACTCATGACGCTTAGGTTCGTCGAATGCAATGATCCGAGTCACAGCCTTACATGATCCGTGGACCTCGGAGAATGTGGGTAGATGGTCTAATATGCAGACTCGTCAAAGGGGGGAAAGCAAAGAACCTGAGTGCGTTTCAATGGCAGTCATGCAAACAGACACCTGATTAACATTCATTCTCGTTCTGGAAGGTATGTACTCACAAGGTCACTTACGCTGGCGTTTTTTATGGATCTGTGGATAAGAAAGGATATGGGTAGAAGGCTAAGTTCGCGTGACCATCGGGGAACTCTATTTTACTCTGGGCAATTGAGATGAGTCAAGAGTCACTTCTACGTGAACGCCAACTCCCCCCTCAGCATCGTAGAACGTTGCGGATCCGCTCGGGTCCGTCCCTCCGCTGGAAGGTGATCGTGTTTCGTCATCGACGGGCTTGGTTTCTTCGGCTGTGGGCTGTGAGCCAACGGCGAAGCATAGAACATTACAATAAACACCATTCAGAGGAATGGAGGCTTTAACAGGTTAGTGAAGCACGCATTAACGACAAGGTTTTAACTTAAGAACGCAACGATGTCATAGGGTTTGGCTGAGTTGCACTGAACAATAAGTCTGTGGAGGCCAATGGTGGCGTCGGGTCGGCTTGATGAGGTGGCACCGTGCCTTCATGTTGCAAGGGTTGGGGCTCACAGCCTCGACCGGAGGCACGACTCCATTTTTTTCCCAGTGACAAGACCAAGCCGAACGGCCCGTTTACTGTAATATAGCGATGACATTAGAATACCCATTTGACTTGCACTCGACTTTCAATTTCAGCACCGAGGTGTTACTGTAAATAGCATTACGAAGGCTTGAGTACCGCGAAAGAGCAGGTCGGGGTGGGTACAAGTAGTATATGTTTCGATTGTGCAAGCATCAACAATAAGAAGCTTGATGGAAGTGAGTGAAACCGCGGATGTTTTTCGCCGCCACCAGATCTCAGATAGGCAGCCGCCGCATCAGTGTTTCAGGCAGCCTTGTTTGCGCTCTGGACCGTTACAACTCATTCCCTGTGTGCCCAATTTGTTACTCGCATGTTGTGAGAGTCAGCCTTTCTGCAGGCATCGGATACTATGGGTGTGTCTGCTCGTCGGCACAAAGACTATGAATCAGTAAATTAATCGCGCCCGAATTTTGTTCCACAGTTCCGGACGGTTCCGCTGGGTGATGAGTGCCACCTTTTTGTTCGGAATTCTCGACCCTGTCAACGAGTATTTCGGGGATATTTGTGGCATCGACACACCTTGGCGTCCTTCTCAGCTCAAACCAGCCCTGATTGGCCACGATTCTGGTAACAGGAACGCTGGCAAAACCGACAAAACGAACACTCATCACGACGATCTTTGTGCGGCAAAGCCCAATACGCAGGTGAAAACGCCTTTGACTTACAAGGAACACCTAATGAACCCATGCCACATGTACACGCACCAACCCTATCTGGGTGTCATATGTACGTTCCAGGAAAAAAATATGTTTGAAATTTAAAGGGCTGCGACAAATGTTTCTTCAATAGCGATGCGCGGAACTCGAAGGCGGGCCGTCTCCCAGTTGAGGAAAGGGGTCAAGTATCCCACCGGTATGGTATAAAACCCTGTCGTGGGTAGCTCATCATTCTTGCTCCCCGGAGTTCGCCACCTCTACCCACACTTTCCCTCCGGCCTTTTAAATGCCCGGCAGTCACCTATTTCAGGAGCTCACGAAAGGGTTCCCTACGATCACCGGAATCAGATGGTTCAACCTCAGTGTGTTGGTACTCACCCCTGCCGTCGCCGTGTACGGCTTGTTACGGGCACCTATCATGCCGAAGACCGTCACTTGCGCAATAGGTTACTACATTTACACCATGCTCGGTGTGTGATCTACTCAGGCACAGATCTTCGTGGCGCTAACAATACATTGCTTCCGAAGGTATCACTGCAGGTGCGCTTGGGAAGCTACACTTCTTGTAGCCGCATACTTACATCGCATCATCGTGGAGGCTACCATCGTCTGTGGTCACATAGATCGTACAATGCCTCATTTCCCTTGCAGGTGTTCCTTATCCTGGCCGGGGCAAGTGCGGTCCAGGGATCGTGTTACTGGTGGGCTCGCCGGCACCGTTCTCACCACAGATATACAGATACCGATCTCGATCCATACAATTCGGAGAGGGGTCTCCTGTGGACGCACATTGGTTGGATAATCTTTGATTCCAACCTTAAAGCGGGA
The DNA here is from genome assembly GCA_024663395.1 of Pisolithus tinctorius. Taxonomy (NCBI): domain Eukaryota; kingdom Fungi; phylum Basidiomycota; class Agaricomycetes; order Boletales; family Pisolithaceae; genus Pisolithus; species Pisolithus tinctorius. The sequence continues at coordinate 20,957 of JANFAH010000137.1, forward strand.
CCAGCGGAAATAACCGACCTGAGAAAGGACCCGTTGGTACAATGGCAGCATCGCTGGTACTTCTACATTCAGGCCGTGTTCGGTTATATCCTGCCGATGTGCATCCCCGGATTGCTCTGGAATGATTGGCTGGGAGGGTTCTACTTCGTTGGTGCCCTTCGTATGACTGCGGCTCACCATGTAAGTCCGTCATTCGAGCTGACTTCACGAAGTTATTGAATCGTTTTGCCAGAGCACGTTTGCCATCAATTCCATTGCCCACTATTTGGGCAGCACACCCTATGACGACAAACACACGCCTCGGGACCATCTTATCTCCGCTCTGCTGACAATGGGTGAAGGCTACCACAACTTTCACCATCAATTTCCGATGGACTACAGGTGACTAGTCCGTCTGACGTGGTGTCCCATATATTGACTACCTCTTCAAAGGAATGCCTTTCGCTGGTATCAATGGGACCCTACCAAGTGGTTCATAGCGACGTGTCACTGGCTGGGTCTGGCTTCTCATCTCCGGGTGTTTCCTAGCAACGAAATTGAGAAAGGCGCCCTTACAATGAAGCTGAAGGCTCTCAAGGACATCCAAGATTCCCTTGAGTGGCCTGTCACGTCCGACAAACTGCCTGTGGTGACGTGGGAAACATGTGTGTAGCGGTATCTTGCGTCCGCTACGAGCGCTTATTTATTGTGTTAGTCCAGGAGGAATCTAAATCACGCACTTTGCTACTCGTATCCGGGTTTATCCACGACGCGTCCGAGTTCCTTGACAATCATCCTGGCGGCCGGGCACTCTTGGCCAGCAGCACTGGAAAAGATATGACCGCCGCGTTCTTCGGCGGTGTCTATGGCCACTCACACGCCGCTCACAACGTAAGTTTTTACCCACTACTCGCCCTTTCCCTGGACATCGCTTTTCTTGTGCTCCCATGCCACGTGTGACACTCGTCACCCGTTGTCCTTTGGTTGCCAATGATATTGATGATTCATACCCCACGCGCTTCCGAGCTTATTTACTTACCCTCATCCCAGTTACTCGCTATGATGCGTGTAGGAATTCTTAACGGCGGTGTCGAGATGCCCCTCGAGCAAGTCGTCCCACCTAGTCAGCGGCTTTTTGTTGCCAGCAATCGTCCAGCCGAAAGTGAACGCCTCGTCACGCCACTGGAAGAACAGTAATGTATCACTTAGATTTGATCGATCTATTTATGCTGTACCTTACATTTAGCAGTGAATGCCTAAAACTGATATTCCAGTCCTATCCACGTCATGTATTACTTGTACTTAGTCCCAGAAAAACTTTATTATTTCCTGTCTTCCGATTGTTGTACTCATTTGCTTTTTGTGCAACTGCTGTTAATTCTCGTTCGTCTTCTGGAAATTTGTCGTTCGGTGGTGCAGTACACGATTTTCGTATGCATGTATTAAAAGTACAACCGTTATAGACTGAAGAAACCCGCTTTCCTGCCAAAGACATTAGCAGAGCGTCAAACTCTCACCTAACCGCGGGCTACCAATCACCCCCCATCTGAGATGCGACGATCGATCGTCGATCAGAGGCGCCGACTCACCCCTGGAGAGCGGCATCTATCATGGAAGGCAGACTCTCCAAAATTGGTGTTTTCTTCGTCTCCACAGGCTCCCAGCCCAACTTGGCCAGACGTTCAGGTTTGACAAACAGATTTCCACCAAGCAGTGACCATCCATCTAAAGCATGTATGTATCAGTCGGCTTCGTTCTATCCCGGCTTATGGCGGAGCTTACATTCTCCGAGTGGATCGACAACTTCGTTAGGCAAGGGCCGGGAGCCAGCCTGATTAATAATACCCTTCTCGAACAGGTACTACATTAGGGAGGTCCGGCGATGAGTGGGGAGTTGGAGAGTCCAATACCTGAAGCAAAACACCTACATCACCCATAACTTTAGTCCATTCATGGTAGGTCTTCTTTGGTTCCATGCTGGCCGAGAAGTCTGTGGGACATATGGCATCAGGGTGATGCTCTGTTGAATTTCAAAAAGCGCATGGACGCACAGAGACCCTCAGGTCCTTCATCCGCCTTGCCCTCCGAGGCCGCCTTGAGGACAAGCAATAGTCCACTTGCACAGTCCCTAACATGGATATTGTTCATGGTATTTGCTCCGGGTCCCCATGTGCCAGCAAATCCGAGCTTCTTAGTCATATCCAAAAAGATGCGTAGCCAGAGGGTCGTCTTTTGGATGCCTGTTCGAGTTTACCATATTCATAAACATCCTGACGTCCTTGACAGACGGGCCAGAATCTCACCTTCTCCAATGCCATAGATCTAAGGATACCAGTAAACATACGTGAAAGGATGTCACCAAAATCACATGTATATGAGAAACGCCCGCATTTTAGGCACTCACCTGACCAGGATAGTAGATAATAGTCCGCACAGGGTTCTCCTTCCGGGATCCGGCCTCGACGATCTGCGAAGAAAATGAACACCAAGTATGGGACAACCGGGGAACCAAAGGTCCCACCCACCGGGATGTCAGAATCGAGGTGCATATTCCTCCGATTACACCTGAAAGGGGGCAGAAATTAGCTATCACCTTTGGCCAGCGTGCACGCCAGGTTCCCACTGCGAAACAGAAGTACATACTCCTTCAAATCTAACCCAATATCCGACCACTCTTTGACATACTCCACAGGTTCACCCCGGGCGTTATCACTGATAATGCCACAACCAGATACGTGAAGGTAAAGAGGGGGCCTCCTGGGGTTATTCTTCGAATTGATCTCCAAGCCTGCAAGCGTTGCTGTTTGTCGTGAAATCGTTAGCTGTCCCGCGATCTTGAAGACGCGCCTGGAGATGGGATAGGTGAGAAAAATGCACGTACATATGACACTTGGCGTGTGGTCTGAGCTCGCGCAGTTAATGACGATGTCCGCTTTGGCAGCTTGCTCCCTGATGACGGCATCGTCGTCCAACGTACCCTCGACGACACTGGAGTTGGGATACAAAGCACGCAGCTGGGCCTCCCTCTCCTGCGTCACGTTCCGCAATAGCGCAACGATATGCAGATCAGGGAATTCGCGGTTCAGCAGGAGAAGGAACTCAGAGCCAAGGTATCCCGTGGCGCCAAGGAAGAAGATGGTCTTATACGCAGACATGGTGGTGACCCGGATTCCAAAACACTTGAGAGGGAGCGAAGGAAGGGGTACGTACGATGATTGCGGTTAAATTCACAAAGAACAGCGTTCCCTGGGCTGCTTATAATGGGGAGGCGGGATAACGGGAACTCCACTTGACAGAAGGCAGACACGTCATGTTAGAATATGCCCATAAGGCTGAAATGACCAAGACATGGCCCTAGAAGTACATCGTGCCCTGCAGGGTTTGGAACACTCACGGGTGATATGGTTATGTGAGGGCCCACATCACCGTATCCTGGCTAGGCAACAATAGTTCACGCACTGTTCGATTGGTAAGTGTTGCTTACCAGAGATTTCCAGGGCGTGTCATGCGACTGATCAATGACATGATAGCCGTATCGCGAAGGGAAATTTTAGTTGTCTGTGGAGATAGCATTTGAAATATTGAACTACAGAGAAAGTTGCGTAAATTCCAACCACACCTAATACTAAACATCCATTGCACCCAGTGCACCCTCCGTACTTGAAAGCTTGACCGTTGTGTGCAGTCCGTTGGTGTCATAGGAAGTCGGTCGGTTCGTATTTCACCCATGTGCGGACTCCGGAGATCGCCGAAGGAACTCGTGCACTTACAGGCACTTCTAACCTGCAAGCAACGCATCATTATCATCACCCCCATCTCCCAACTCTCCAAACCGCCGGGAAGCGGGCCAGCTGAACGGACAAAACATCGGAAGAAAGTCATACCAGATTATGTATGTACACTGTAGGCGATGATCGAGTCACACCGACCTTCCAATCCCGAATCTGATCGTACGTCTTGACTTTCTGATATCATGACACAGCCCTATCACGAGGCAGTGTATGAAACACCTATCCGCCTTGAGGTGCCAGATTTATCTGATCATTTCGCGTATGGATACCACGTGGGACGACTGCGGTCGCTTGGTTGCGATCGTAGGTTCATACTGGAACCCAACCTGGTTACACAAGGTATTAGTCCGCTGTTTTCTGTAAAATTTGAGTTAAGACCGTTTATACTTACGACCGAACGGTTCTAGTAGTACAGTCGGACACCTAGAGGCACTCTTAACGTTTCTCTGATACCTACCCACCGTCAAGCGCGATCGCATAGACCTTGTTGTTCTTTGTTGTCGTCGTGAGCAAGCTCCCACCCTACTTAGGTTATGAACGTGCATATGCCTGAGATGTATCCATTGAAACGATGGCCATCCCAAAGTTATCCCAGTTCATGCCCTTTGTAACCGGGTGAAACGGTGGTTGTTGTTAATGCATCGCGACAGCTTCACGGGAGGCCAACCACCGCGCATACCTGCAGGGCCGATGCTAATGTGTCAGCGTCACAGGATCTGCTATGAATGAGAGCGAAGCTTGGGTTCCTCGGGGATATTCGTCAATTCACTTGCAGCTTGTTACAATGTGCCTCCTTCCACAAAGTTGGTAAGTACATAATCAAACACGAGTATGATATCATACTTGCTCCCTTAGCTCATGCCGAGGTAAGGTGGGCCTTCCGGAAAGCGCTGATGAGGAGTCGAGCCAAAGATGTCATTATGGTTTCAGGGAACCCGCGTCCGGTGTTACCCTCAAGAACTGTACTACATTGATAACCACAAATGGTTTCTCCCAAACACTGGAGTTGAGCCCGGCGGAGCTATCGGTTCGCGGGTTGTTCGGGGACATCCGATTTGTAGGCAGCTAAATGTGCTGAAACACAAGGCGTCCCTGCGATGAGCTTGTGGAAATATTCTCAATGCTTATGAAGACGTGATGCCCTGCTACACATGCGGGCAGAGCACGTTGCTATAGTGTCGGATAAGCATTTGTTTTCCGTCACCATCGATCCTTAACCTGGCAGCTCCTCTCTAACTAGGTGCGGCGATGCACGCCATACTGAAGCATCGACAGGGTCAAAGCATGCAAGGACACCTACATCGACACGGTCCGCCATATACTACCTTTCAGTTCTTGTGGACAACCCTGGACTCTTCGTGAACTGTGGAACTGTTCTCGCAGATCTTCCATATGTAACATTATAGTCTACTCCTCAAGTACCCATCATGTCATTTTTCTGGCTTTGGGATGAACGTCTCTCCTTACATAAGAATTTGAGTTCCTTGGTTAACCAGCCCCAGGAATTCTCAGCGACTCTCATACTTCGTTTCCGCGCTTCTAGCCACCACCTGGGTTTGCAAACGGATCCTGTGTATCTGCCTGAATGGAATTGTTAGGTCGGGCTTGGGATTTGTAGTTGGAAGGACCTTACTTGCTCTCTCTCCTTTCTCTTCAATTCCCCTGTCCTGCGCTCTCGGCCGTGTTCAGTGAGCTCCGGCTTTCCTAGAATTTTCCCCTTCACCTCTTCTTTGAGCCCTTGCAGTTTGTCTGAGAAACCCTGTACAGCTGGAAAGTCAGTCCGCGTCCTCTGGAGATATTTGCGGGAAGCATGTCCTCACCGTAGTTATGGCATACTCGGGCCCGAGGCCGACTGCTCCCGCGTGCCTCTGCGGCGGAAAGCCCTTGTCCCTTAGTTCGTCGGACGAGGACCGGTCAGATGTCGGCTGTCCAGGTTGGGTATTATGGCCTATGGCAGAAGGTTCCACACCGGCAGACGACATGGCACAACGATACAAGACACAGGTAATGACAGAAACTACCAACGTTTGCAAGGCAGTAGCCTATTTATACAGTCTCTTTGGAGCCACCAGACCTAGCCACTGACGCAATATAGAGTATGACGTCGTTGCCCTTGCACCGAGTGCATGACTAATCACACGGAGTAGAGGAAAACATGGTCTCCCCTAGGCACACCAAAGACCTAGGGAAGACAATCGTTCGTTCTCGACTACGAGGAAAACAGCGCAAATAAGCATTATACTGTGTAGTGTAGTAGTGTGGTAGGTAGAATTAAAGATTAGAGCTGCCTCCCAACATCCAAGTTCACTCAAGGCAAATGCTCGTTACCCAGGCAAGCTCAATGTTAATTTGTAGCCTCGAAGCTGAAAATAACCGACACCACTAGTCCTTGCCCTCATTTTCGGGAACGTTTCATCGGAAGGCGACGATTCAGATTGGACATACCCACCACTGACCATGGAGGTTGGGTCTTCACGAGGGGCCTTGCGGGCAAGGTCCTCCATTTTAGAACCGTGGGCGACATTGAGAGGAACCAGGCCACGACGAGAGGCCTTTACGCCCGCGTTGGTTCCGTGTGAGAAGCCACCAGCAGGAGTTATGTTGGTGCCACCCTGTCTGAGTTGACCAGTGGCAGACTCCGGGTTGTTCTTGACTGCAATAGAAATGGTTTCAGTGGAGGCAGAAGAGGGTTGATAACGCTCGCGCCTTGAGTAGCACTTCCGACGAGGTCACGGTGATCTACACGGAATGCGGCGTTCGTAGTGGTAGAGAAGGCACCTACGCCGGGGATACCAATTTCCGAGCCGTGTGCCAAACCGCCGATGGTCTCTTTTGGCTTAGATTCAAAGCCAGCAGAGGCAACATCTACGACAGATAGGGGCTTGGTAGCAAGAGCCTCACCGTGGCCAAGGTCAGCCCCGAAGTTGTCGCGGCGGTGTTCGTCGGCCGTGAATGTAGAGGCAGCAGAAGAGGATGGTGTAAGTGGTGCCCCGGTAGAACGACCTTGAAGACCCTTCGATGCAGGGATACACGCATCATTTGTAGAAGTAGGATTATACCCATCCTCACATTCCTGGACGACGCATTTGCCACTACTGCAAGTGGCACTCTTGACGTTTGGAATTTCTTTACAATTGACGCCATTCGTGGTCGAGCTACCGAAGGGAGAGGGCTTAACGCATCCTCCACCTGCACTATTTATCAGCTACCATGCTCATAGCGCAAATAAACGGGACTCACAGGCCATAGGGTCAGTGTTGACGTCTACACATTTCCAACTCTGCCCATTGCTCGTGCCAGAAGTGCCACACATCTGCAAGCCATCTGCGCACTTGTGCTCGCTCTGGCGGCGCGAAGGGGGGGTCGTCTTCGCGCATTGGTCGGCGTGGAAGTGCCCACACTTGCCGTCACAAACGGTCAAGTGAGAAGGACATTGGCATGACGTAGGATGATCCGGAGGCATAGCCAGGAACCCGTCTGTGCACTTAAAATCGCATACATTGGAGGGCGTCGGAGAGAGTTCAGAATGTGGTGGGAACGAGCACTCTGTACCGGAGTGCTTGATCTAATTAAAGAGGGCGTGAAGAGAATGTAAAAACGACAACAGACGACTCGCCATTGAGACAAGGGTAGTCTGTACTGTTTGTAGTCCTACAGCCTTCACAGCTGCTTGTGCTACATGGTTTGCCTCGACAAACGTATTTATCTGTGATGTGCAGATACTGACGTCCAGATGGCCGGCTGTGTACGGCTTGTCTGTACCTGCAAAGCTTATGATGGTATCCATTGAACTCACCATCTTCGTGAAAGTCAGGGAAGACCAAGTTGGCATCCAAGTGAGCGCAGTAATCAGTAACAAGGGAAGCGCGTCTGTGCACACGAGAACTAAAGTGGGAACGAGCGAATGCGGTCGACGCTAGGACGAGAGGGGTAACAACGAATGCGGAAAGCCTCATCTCCGCGGAGTTCTATAGAAACGAGCGACTAGAACTTGAAGGAATGTGGATGTGAGAAAGAGGAAGAAAAGAGGATAATGGAGACCTACCTTGGTTCCATGGCATCTTTATAGGCGCCAGGTAGTATAGGACATAAGGAATGTGCCGGCTGAGGTGGTGTCGGTTAGCATCGCATAGTCTCGCTAACTTGGATGAGCACGGCGATGACGCTTGCGTTTACGTCCCTGTACTTAAGTATGCCTTCGAGTGGCAACCAAAGGTGATTTACCTCAACTTCGGTTGAACTAATAATAGTACCGTTGCTCTTCGTATCTTGCCCTGTTAATGCTTCTAGGAAACTGAGAGCAACAACCAGACTGGCTGGATACCTACTAATTGACAAAGCGCGTTTGCGGAGAACAGCAGCTCATGACACATACGAACGCTGGTCATGACAACACTCCAGTTTAATCCCAACATGACGCGAAGAATTGGGGGCTATTTTTTCGTACTTTTCACAAGTTTCACACTTCACTGCTCCACATTAAACGGCTGAGAGGTGATAAGTCACAAGTATGGAAACCTCTTACTAAACATGAGTTTTAGATCTTGCTGTGACCGATTCCTATCCATGGACGAGAGCCTTGACACCACCGCGACTACATACGGGTCTTCTCAGAGGGCCCTCATCGACACCCATGTTCTGCGGGAACACTTATCCAAGCGTCGTCACCGGGTTGCAGGGGCGCACACCTTTCATCGGTTGCTCTGAAACATACACCATAGACGTGTCGCTTTCGCTGACGTTCAATCTACCAGTGTTATGTAGTCCGATTCAGATAAGGCTCAAATGAAGTACCCACCAATGGTTATCGCGTCAGTGTTATCCTCGAGTATGTGTGGCTGTAAATCAATACCTATAACCGCTCAGTTACTGTGTTTACAGGGTTACGGTGTGTATGGACCTCAAGAGAGGCTGCGATCAAGGCCCGCTCGCCCAGCGTCATGCCAGGCAAAATCCGAATTTCGTTTGTGACAATAGTAGAACGACTTGGGCTTGACATTGATCGACATTGATGCGATACCTGGTCCAACCGTGTCAGTTGCTGGTAGAAGCATATTTTTTGGGGGAACGTGAACACGGCGTATGAATATTCACTGATCCGATAATGCCCACAAGATTTCAGAAGGAGGCAACATTGTGTTCACGCTGAGAAGCGTGCTCCGCACGAAATCTATCGAGGGTGGCCTAGCCAAAATCAGTTACCACTGTCGAGGGTGGCGTTGTCACTAGGGGGACGCTGGGAATAATGTCATATGTCTGCTTTCCGATGGTAAGTGACGGCTCGCATGACGAAGGCAGCGAACAAGTTGCAGTGTCAAGTGCACCAGCCGCAACCTGGTAATCCGATAAGCGTCATCCTTACGATATGGGTGGCATCATTAAAGGGTATATGGACGCGTACCGTTAGCTACACTTGAAGGTGTCCACGATAGCAGCCGCACGCGCATGGATATGCTGTCCACTTGAAGACACCGATCCAACACAAGCGTTGCTAGAAGTCAAGTCAGAGCGAGGTGCAAAATGCATCCCCGAAATAGGCCGGTTGGCTTGCTCCAGGCTGAGGATATAGGGACACCATCAAGTGTTCCGTCTGCGCGCTGGGTAACCAGTATCATTGAATTGCCAAGCGGGTGCTAAAGACTGACGGATGACACAGTTGAGTTGCTTGGCTTCCTGTTATGGCTCTACTCCTAGGCAGACAGCTGTGCAGAGATAACCGAACTTCGGCCAAAGGACGAACTTGCTCACACTCACAAAGCGCTTCCGTAAGCTGGCTAGTACCTATGCGTCATGCAAGTCCGAACTATAAGATATTCAGACGACATGTGGATTTAGTGGGTACAGGCGTCTGGACCAAGAGCAATATCCTGCATGGTAACCCATATTCAGAGGGGGTCGGCGAATCGAATTTATAGCGCCACTCGTTTGTAAAGATCGTCAGAACCAGTGGGTAACAATTTGCAAGCAGTCCTCATGGTGGGTGGCCCCCAGACGGGATTCCGAAGCATGTGAAGTCCTTAAAGCTGTTCCAGATTTCTCGTTTTCAGCCGCTTCTCCTGGTGGGCAGGCCTGCTCGCCCAGGTTTGCGACCGCTGATATGCTCGATCAGGTCATCAGGTATGTGCTTGTCGGCCAAAGCAATTTTACTGGTCGATAGCCAAAGATTCCAACGTGTCTTCCAAGCCTGCGATGGTACCAAGCTTTGCTGGGTCTGCACGGATGGAGAGGTAGGGCCAAGAAAAGAATCCTACCACCGACGAAGTTGTGCCACGATGTCGGCATTGTTGGTGGGCTGAAAGACGTAAGCAGCACGGAGCTGCATGAAGGCCGCTCTATGGTTCTGAAACACTCACGAAAGCGTAGGAGTCCCAGAAGTGTAAACCATGTTTGCAACGTTCCTGACGGCGCCGCTACATGGTACGGAAATGGGATATCGGCAAATTCAAGCCACTAAGTTTCCTCATGAAAATGAGGGCATCTCTCCGTTTCCAGCGAAAAGATGTATAGTAAGTACGGGCGGTGCACGAACTGACATCATCATATAACGTCGCATCCTATCAAACTCAATCGGAACGGTCGGGCGGTCTGCTGTGGCAGGGCGGAAGAAAAGAGCTAGTGTCAAGTCCCAGAAATGCGAAGGTCGGAGAGCTGAGAATTTGGAGATGCACACGTCACGTCAACAGCCCCAATATTGTACACTGTGGAACGATGACTGACAATGGAGTGACTTGATTGTAGTCTTGGAATTCGTGATACTTGGGAGTTTGGAGGCATGCAGCTGACCATAGAATGGTTGAGAGGAATCTTAGCGGTCCTCCAACCTAATTCCTGTAGTAAAAGAACAGTTGAGACTGAAATTTTAGGGTGTGCAGTTGAAGGATGGTTCGCCGTTGCGAGCCACCGATATGTCCTGTAAAACATGGAATGTTTCCCGTCGAACGCGGGTATAAGCCTGAAGTTTGAAGGTAGTCGAAACAAAGCCAAGGAGTGCCTTCACTTTCCATTGACTACTTGTTAGGTCCCGCATAATATTGAATGACAGTAGCGGTTGCGTCGGGACCGGGCAGGGCCGTTCCGCAGGTGGCTGTGCTGTCTCCTGTACTCCACTCCGTCTCTCCCCGTGCGGTCGGCCGAACGGCAACTCCTACAAGGATACAAGGGCAAAGGCGGCAGCCCGTCTTTTTTCATTTTTCAAGTCTACTACTCCTACTCCGCCATGAAGATCATCACCGAGGAACAGCTTGCGGGTCACAACGATGCCACTTATCGAGGTGCAACCGAAGGCCTCTTGGGCAGTGCTGCCTTCGTTATACCCGCCTCCTTCATCCTCAACCGTAGATGGGCTTATTACAGGTCTCTTCCTCTGCCACTCAAAGTCATGGGTGTGGTCATGGTAGTAGCACCTTGTGTAACCATCCAAGCAGAACGACGGGGTTTGGAGTTTGATAGAGAGAATAACTGGTTTGTTTGCCCGTTTCGCGTCAGCTTTTCGAGGTGGTATGAATGTGTCTCCAGGACCGGCGCCGGGCGCATGGAACTAGACCGTGTCGCTGCTGAAAAAGAAGCCCGATGGAGTGCTTTGTCGGTGAAGCAGAAAGTCGCTGACTGGGCCTCTCGCAATCAGTATGGAATAATCTTTGGAAGTTGGGCACTTTCTATGGCCGTCGCAGGTGCCATCGTTGCAAGGGACAAGTACTTGCATTTCTTTCCATGTGTTGTTTACTGCTGAACAGTCATCTGCCCTGCACTCTGCAGATATCAGAGCGTGCCGCAAAAGGTTGGTCTCGTTTCTCTGTTGTTCTGGTTGTGAAACTGGACTTTGCTGTCAACAGGTCGTCCAAGCGCGTGTGTGGGCTCAAGGACTCACGGTCGGTGTATTGCTGGTTGCTGGTGCTTTGACGCACAGTCAACGACAACAGGCTTTGGAAGCCCGTAAGGTACGTTCTCTGCAATCTCTATATGGGTTGAATACTCAAATTCCCTCCCAAGGCCCCTGTGGATCACTCCTGGCAGACATTAGTTCGTGGCTCATGGCCTGTCCTTGCTTCAGTTCACTGACGGGACTCTTAGCTTGAGGAGCAAGAAAAAGAGCGTCAGCAACGAAAGGAAGCGCAGTTCGATGTGATGCCACCTGTCACCGGGACCGCATCTTCATAGACACACCATGATGACGATGATCCGATTACTTCTTACCCGAACGATCCCTACTCACTTAATCTATGCCTTAGCTTCGTTTTTGGAATTACCATAATTCTGGAAATATTAAATATTGGAATACCTCCTAACAACTTCGCTGCAGGTGATGTTATTATCCTTCATCTGGGGTGCAGTGTTTACCCCTGTCGTAATCATCCTGTGACCTTTGCTGATGGCAAAACTTTCCAGTCCGGTGGAAGGTGAGCTAATGCAGTATCGCCATTGCATTGTACTTATTCGTAGGCTTCAGCCCCAGCTCGAGCGAAAGTCGTTCTCTTGTTTGATCGATTTGAAGTCCACGGCTGTCCATCTTGACGCATGTGTCTCTGTCAGCTGCATCTAAATACGGAAGCTGGCATGCAGGAGTGTAGCTATAGGGCGCACGGATCGTTAGGTCCGTCTTCCGTAATACCCAGGAAAGTTCGTTGCATTGTTTCTGCCGATGCGAGATAAGAACGGACTGGTATCAGATTGGCATCAAATAGGAGACGAAAAGCCCTCCGAGTTAAGCTAGTCTGACGGTGAAACGCGGTATGTGTATGGATTTATTTACCAGTACTCTCTTGGATTCTCGTGCCATGGACGCCGCTACCTCGGAGCTAATATCTTGCTTCTTACGGACCTAGTGGGAAACTAACCGTAACCTGCACAGATCAAAGAGTAAAGAAGTGTATGGTTTTCACCAATGTTGGATAAGGCAACAGCTGGCACTGGAAATTCGCGGGACAGCCATCCCTCAATTCTTATTAGGAAACGTGCTATGGGGGAACGTTATTTCCATCGCCAGGCGTTACCACACCATGGACTTGATTAATAGGGATGGAAGTTTCGGCCCATACGTCGCCCCCTCAAAATTTGGTCACGTAGATCTGAATTCCAGTGGCAAACTAGCCCTATTTTGGCTTTAGATATCCCGCGAACCCGAGCCAGCGCTTGCTGTCTCAATCAAGGATACCTGGATAAGTCTCGAATCACGTCTAACTTTATTCGTCCGCTCACATGTCGGTTAATAGATGTCTGGGATACCCGGCACCCCCAGTACGGTTAATTGGTGAAAACCGCCTATGCCCGATTATCTAGTGAATGAACGTGTTCACAACCGCAGAAAGTTAGGTCCATCGACGCTTGCAATTGGGTCATGCGATTGCATAAGTAACTGCTAGCCACGTTTGATCCACATGTTGCTGCGCCGAATATCATTGGAATATTGCGCTTGAAAATTGGGGAGATACAGGTTAAAATTCCATATTAGTGCTACCACTGTCGTGGTACTCATGCGGACAGCCTTCCCGAACACCGTCTCCCCGAGTCCAATCACGGATATACGCAATCGATAGCCGGATTATGACTTCCGTAAAGGCCAGAATACGAAGCCACAGAACGAACCACGGGAGGCGAGTTGTCAAAAACAGTCAAGATTGGCGATGGCCCACGCAATTTACCTTACTCGGGTCCGCGGAACACCTTCGCACCAACGATGAGGTGTTGGAGTAATACTTCCGCAAACCATGGGACGGAATCGAGCAATTCGAAGCCAAGTCACCAAAACCATAGTGAATGTGATAACAGTAAAGATACAAGGAGTCTTGTTACTACTACATGGACGATACAACAGTTGGAGAGGATGGGCTGGCCAAAACAGGTTCAGGATACAGCTGGGTACCACAATATTGTATGAATAACGGTGTGCTTGAGGGCAGGCGTGATACTGTCAACTTACCTTACCAGGGTTAAACAAGTTGTGTGGATCAATGGTCTGCTTAATCATTCTCATGAGACTGACAGTCCCTTGTCCCAATTCTGACAAGAGATATTCGCGCTTCCCCGTGCCGACTCCATGCTCACCGGTGCCTTCGAAACGTTTTTAGGTAAGTTGAACCAGTAGAAGAAATGATAACAAAAGGAGAATCGGGAAGACTTTTGACATACATGTGCCTTCTAATTCGATGGCCTTGCGGTTTATTCGGCTCACAGCTTCACGAACAAGTACAAGTTCGGCCTCATCCCTGTACAACACCAGAGCATGGAAATTGCCTGGTATTCTACTTAGCCTACCGAAGCATTGTGTGGAAAAAAGCTCACCATCTCCGACATGTCCGGCGATAGGGGCAACAAGGCCTAACTCCTCGAAGTCCTTCTTGGCGGCATGGATGAGGTCGGGCAGCCTGGACACAGGGACACTATTTCGGGTTGCCGGTTAGACCGATCGGCGCTTCAAACATATATGCAGCGTACCAGACGTCAGTTATCCACCCTTTACATCCGGGCAGATACGCAAGTCCGGCGAACAGCGCATTCCGGCGGTCTTGCCAGATCAATTCCCCTTCCTCCTCATTTTCAGCTAGCCGGTAATCTGATGCTTCGTGTTGAGCCATGACCTTCGCCGTGAGGTTGGAGTTGTTGCGAATAACGTCTTCCGCCCCCTGGAACTTAAAGAACAGAGTAACTTTCTCTGGCCATACCTTATCGGACGTTCCGAACGCGTTCAGTGTTTTGATACCCAGTTCATCGATGATCTCCACACATTCTAGAAGTGAAGTGTAATTTCACACACAGATGATGCGAAAGGGAAAAGGCTCACGCATAGCCACCCCTTGGTTGAGGATATCACATACAGCATTCGTGGCGCGCCAGACATCGGGGAATTGTACAACAGCAACTCGGGTAGGTAATAGAGGAGCCAGCCGTAAAGTCGCTGTTCCCCAGTGCCGTAAGGACAAAATCTTCGAATATTTTTTCGCTTTGCTCACCCTCCGTAACAATGCCGAGCGTGCCCTCTGCTCCGATGAACAATTTCGTCAGATCGAAACCTGCCGAGGACTTTCTAGCTCGCTGCCGTGTTTTTATGACCTCTCCGGAAGGCAACACAACGGTCTGGTTGTTGAAAGTCTAAGCGGAGTTGCAGGTGACATAGAACTACGTACAGCGTTCAAAATCCATTCGCCCCTTGCAGTTCCATACTTGACTGCGTTTGCTAAACAAAAGGTAACTATTATAATGGAAAGAATATGGTATCGATACTCACTTCCGGAGCACCCAGTAGATATCATGCCACCTATCGTGGCATCTCTACCTGGGTCAAGCTAAGCGCATTCAGTAATCCAGTGTAGTTGGTAGAGTTATCTATGCGCACTGGAAAGAAGAGCGGAATTCCTGCAAAGGATATCAGTATCTATACGAAATAGGCATCGAGGTTAATGCAATACCTTTTTCCCGTAGCGTTTCGTTAAGATCGTTCCACGTGACGCCAGCTTGACAAACGACGTCGGCATCCGATTCTGCAGAATGGGTCAGAAGAGGGTAGTCACCAAAAACCTGGTCTATCCCTTACCGTTAATGGCAAGAATCTTGTCCATCCCAGACAGATCTACGCAAATGGAACCAGAACAAGGCTTGTGGGCGGTTCATTACCACCTCAGAAAGTACATTGTAGCTTTGGGTTCTTACCGCAGACAAGTTTCCCTCCAAACTGGTCCCGCCCGAGTACGGAACGATGGGTACTAAATGCTTCCGTGATATATTCACCACCTTTACTACGTCTTCGGTACTCTGGACATGTACAACGACTGTATGGGGCAATCCTAAATGTAATGAAGGTAAGTTCACCCGAAAACAGCTGGCTCAGACACAAGTACCAGGAGTTTGGCTATAGGACGATTGCGCATATGCATACAACTCCTGTGGGTCCGTCGACACAATACTCCGCTCATGGAATTCTTGCAACAGGGCTCCAATGGCCCCTGGGAAATCAGGGCTGTTTGATGTGGTATTTGACTTCGCGGGTATGTCAATTAAGGGTGGTGTTCTCGACTTGTCACGAGTAGCATGGAGGATCCCTGCTAGTGCAACGGAAAACGATATTCCACCAGCTAGCAAGGCATACCGGAAACCAGACTGCGTGGTTTGCAGGTAGCTCGAATGGAGGGTGTTCGTGATCGGTTTGGGTTGAAGATTCGTAAGAGTAGACGAGGGTCTTAGGTTTCTCTGTGAAAATCGTTTCAGTACATTCGTGAAGATCTGATGAAAAGGTCGTGACGTCGTGAAGGGCATGGCAGTGATCAGACCTAGGGGACGGACGGTCGAGATGCCGCCCTGGGGAAATTTTTCAATCTGTGTCTTATACCCCAGCTCGTTTTATTCGGGCGGCAGTGGCACTCGCAGGGAAAGATCAAACATGAGGCATGACATAGCATACGCGCTTCGAATTGATAATCGGCGGTACCTCTATATTCTGGGGCGAAACACGCGGTTGAGAAGTTTAGCCCAAGATGGTCCTTGTATATAATCCGACTTGTTCCCGTTCAAGACGGTGTGTTACACCAGGCTGGGAAGCAGAGTCCCGTGGCCGCTTGCGGAGATTGAAGACCGCATCCGCGAGAATACCGAAGTCTGCCAACCGGCAGAGCAGTAAGTACCAACTTGAACAAATCCGCCACATTATTAGTGGAGAGGAGTGGTTCCGTGCCGCTCATGAGAGGAAATGAGGCTCTAATACACACAGCCGAGCAAGCACAGTGTCTTACCAAACGGATATGGCAAGGTCAGGCCCGTGGGAGCGACACCTTATCCTTGCTGCATCAAGCGTGATATGATACATGCTGGACCATAACCGTGAATGTGGTACGGTGATATCCGGTACAACTCCTACAGGCACTTGATCCCATCCTTCAGAGACTAGCCTGTGCAGCTACCCTTTCTGCAAGGTTCCCTCCGGCTTCCCGAGTAGGTTTGTGTGATTAAGCCTCTTGCACGGTAGAGTCGATGGGTAGGCCCCATCCACCTCCTCCAGGTGTTTCAATCAGAAGTCGGTCCCCTTTGCCCATGAACACCGTAGCCTTGCCCCCAATATTAATGAATCGATGCTGTTTGCTCTCCAGGCAGTCGTCAATGAGGTCTCCGTCTTCCCTTCGTCTTCGCTTGATCCAGGTGTTACGACCCTTCATTGCTGGTTCTCCCCCTTCCATGCCATATGGTGCCC
Organism: Pisolithus tinctorius; assembly: GCA_024663395.1. Classification (NCBI taxonomy): domain Eukaryota; kingdom Fungi; phylum Basidiomycota; class Agaricomycetes; order Boletales; family Pisolithaceae; genus Pisolithus; species Pisolithus tinctorius. The sequence goes on from JANFAH010000137.1 coordinate 37,901, forward strand.
GAGTCCGCCTCTGAAGGTCATGTTTACGCAAATGCTAGGCGTAGTGGCGCAAAAACGCACCTCACTCAAGATTGATACTTGCAACCCATGCGTGAACTCAATTTCTCGGATGACACCATCCCCACCGTGCCACTTCCCTTTGCCTCCTGAATCCGGCCTTAAGCCGAAGCGGTGAAGAAGTACAGGGTATCGTCGCTCAAGTATTTCAACATCGCCAATTCGAGTGTTCGTAATGTGGGTATGCACTCCTGAGGTACCGTGCCAGTCAGGCCCGGCACCCGAGCCACCGGCTATGGTCTAGAAATACTATTAGTGAGTGTATTCATGAAGCGTGGCTGCCGCAGTCTAACTTCGTAGTAGCCCCACCCTGCCACAGCCACTCCATCTTTGTCCTTACCGCCAGTGCCGAACGTGAGATTGCTACGTATCAAAATAAGGCAGCGGGTCCGAGGAATGGAAGGAGCACAAACTTTGTACAGCCTTGGCTGGCAGCGCACGCGTGAAAAGCTTTCAGGACGACATCTACGATGCGCTGCGATGTCAAAACATTGCCTCCGCAAACGGCCGCCGTCCGAGAAGGCGAAAGTAACGATCTCTCTGGAATTCGGACTAGCGCGAGATAAGATGCCACTTTATGAAAGTTTTCGGCTAACTCACCTGTCAGAGGGACAAGACAGCCAGCATTGAGAGGAATGTCAACATCAAGCATAGCACGCATGCAATAGATGACAGCTGAGTGCACTACCGATACAGGGGAATTCAAGTTCCCCCGGACTTCATAACCTGTACCCTCGAAGTCCAATATAGCAGCACCCTCCTTCTCATCGATTTCGACCTTCAGTTGGATCTATAGGAATCGCGTTAGGGGCGATTTGGATTGGAAAATAGACAAGTATACCGGAGACCCATCGTCTAGATAATCCACAGCACTGAGGACGTTGGAACCTGCACGCTTTGCGACTTCACGGAGCAAATTTCTGACTGAGCTTTCAGCGTTGGCTCGGATGTGATACATGTAATCCTGTACTATCTGGAGACCGTACTCCTTTACCACTGTGTAGAACGCCGTCAAGCCACAATCATGAAAGGGAAACGAAGTCTTACTTGCTTGGAGGAGTTGTACCCCTTTATGGTTGGCTGCAATTTGCTAGGGAGAGCATCTGTAAACCGATCAGAAGGCCATGATTACAACGTCCCACTGACGGCTTTAAGATCGCTTTCCACCTCCTTTATATTGCGACACCCAGAGTTTCCTGGATATCGAGCTGGTCTCTCGACCATGTATTCATGAAGCCCCTCCCGATCAAACATGCCCGCATTTACTATTTTGAAGCTGATTATTTCTGCGCCTTCTTCAAAGATATTCACCGATGTTGGAGGCATAGATCCAGGCAATATTCCACCAATATCTGCATGATGCCCTCGAGAAGCTGTAAAGAAAATAATCTCTTTGGTCTCCGTATCAAACACAGGGGTGATTAGAGTGATATCAGGAAGGTGACTGTGATGAACGAGTGAGCGTCATCTTCAGCGTTAACAACCCAAACTACGTACGATCCTCCTGCATGAGGAGAGTTGGTCATGAGTACGTCTCCTTCTTTCAAGTCGTTCTCGTGTAGTTTCATTTGATACTTAACGGCGCTAACAACGGGAGGCTCATCAGCTGCAGGGGTTAATCCTGGCTGTCGGTGTGGATACATACAAGCTCATAGAACCAAGATGAATCGGGATGAATGGTGCATTCGCAACCAGATCACCATCGGGCGCGAACAGCGCACATGAAAAATCGAGCCGCTCTTTGATGTTGGTGCTGATAGAGGTCTGCTGGAGCGACCTTCCCATTGCCTCCGCGACACTCATGAACCGATTAGCAAAGAGCGTGAGGAGGATCGGGTCTGGAGCCGCCTTTCTTGCCATATTGAAGTCTCAGCTTACTGGCGGGAACAAGGCTGCACGGTCTACGGTGTGGGTGTCGAGGATAGCGTCATATTAGTAGCCTGGGGTTCGTGACGATTAGATAATTGCCAGGATACGGTAACATCCAAATGACGATCGCTGGCTAATACATCGCCTTCCCTCTTCGTAACTCTTTGAAAACCGCTAATATTCTCTCAATCTCCTCGACAGTGTTGTAATGAACAAGATGAGTGCGCACTGGACCACATCTAACTTTGGCTGCATGTTATCGATAAGGCTGTAGGCGTAGAAGTGACCATAGCGAACGCCAGCTTGCGAAAGAGGATCACCGACAGTGCGGATATCAAGTTCGTACTCACCCTTCCTTTCCTATCGAAGAAGCCGGCGATGTCTTTACTTTTCATCGTGTTTTGCCCAACCACACAAAACTGACCATTAGGACCCCCAACTAGAATAACACGGACCTCCCAATTGTATTGTTTCGGATCAGTGGGGACCGATAGCAACGGCTGTAAGAGCAATTGTTCATCCGCTTCAGTTGCATCGAAGGAGGAGTCCAGATTGTTTTCAGGAGTGAGTGATAACAGGTATGGGACGACTACTGTAGCGACGTATACCAGTTCGTAACTTCTGACCTTCAATTCTTCTGCGAGGACCCTGAGCGACACAATCAACTGAATGCTCGACTTTCAGCGCTCTAAGTTCTTTTGCTCATTTCCGTAAAGCTGTTGCAATCTCTTCTACTGGTGTAACGGAGCCTAAAACATTTGATTAGGCAGTAACGGGACAAGGCGCGTCTTGGCAAAAGTGAGAGAGAGCAGGTTATTTGCGCTATAACCCAATGGGTATGGGCTATCTTTCGAGTTAGGTGCCGTGCGCCAATACTTCACAACTACCCCATGCGTTCCGCTCAGTGCATCCAGGGCCCGCAGTTTGGGTCTGATTTAACCTGGTGCTCTTCGGTGATAATAAACTCGTCTCCCGGTTTAATGTCGTTGTCCAAAGCCCGCGCGATATTTTCAAAGACCAACTAGTAGAACTGGGGCCGAAGCTGACTTCGTCCACCGAACCAGCATTAATCAGCATGACGCCAGTCTCCAATCCCTCTGCAACTCTGGGATTACTTTGCACACCAACGGAGTAGTCCGCTCCGAGTTACACATCGGTGTTTGGGAGGTAATCGACAATCTGGTCTAGAACTTCTCCCAGCGAATACATACCCAGATCTCAGGGACGGAAAAATAGCACGACCTTTTGTGGAGGTCCATGCTCATGGTGGTACACTGCAGGCAGGAGATATGTGATATTTGATAAACAGGACCCAGACGCAGCCTCCTGTTCCTGCTTGTGAGTGTACCGCAAGTGGGACGGATCGGTAATACATCTGTACCCTACACGGGTACAGGTGAGGTGTCGCCCTAGGGGCCCGTCCGATTTATAACTCGACCATAGGAAGGTCGTGACCACCAACTCCTTCCATATGGATTAAGATGACAAGACTCACAGAGGCCTGCTGGCCTCTGTGAGAAACATCTAATCTATCCGATCCTACAGCATTTTTCTTGTATGTATGTGATTCGGTCCGGTTCGAGAATGGATTTGACGGGACGTAAGCCCACCGGCCGAGACTTGGGATGAGCGAAGCACATTTTTAGTACATATAGATCTGTCGTTATCTGTATCCTCGATTGCGTACAGAAAAAAACTCGCTTCGAATCCACTGAAGGAAATTCTGAATTGTGCTGCATTTGTATTGAGAGATGAACCTGGGCACGTGATCGTTACCTCTGCCACCAGTGACGATTATAATAACTGGTAGTCCGCGCCACCGAGTGCGACATGGCATGCTCCCTCAATGACTTGGTTAATTCACAGAACCAGCTGGTTCAGGAGGCTGCATTGACCCTGCCACATGAATTCTCGAAATGCACGTATAATTTGGGGCCAATTAAGCAAGCTGTGCATCTCTGCCTGGCCTGCGCGGTTCCGCGTGGGATATGCTCCTCCTGCTCTATAGCATGCCACACGGACCACGAACAAGTGGAACTGTTCCCTAAACGCGATTTCCGCTGCGATTGCCCTACTACCGCCGTTCCTCATACATGTACATTCCACAAGTGCCTCAGAGAGGAGAACACGACCAACAAATACGATCATAACTTCCGCGGCGTTTTTTGCAGGTGTTCCAGGCCCTATGATCCAAAAACAGAACTGGAGACGATGATTCAGTGCATTTCATGCGAGGTTCCGTTTTCATATTACACACTGGACCCTCTGGCTGAGTCTTCTCTCAGGATTGGTTTCACGAGTCTTGTCTCAATCTGAGGGAGCGTCCCCATCCAGACGTTTTCCCCGACCCTGACCCTACATCTGTATCTCCTGATGCTCAGGGCGACGACGACGACGACTCAGATGCGTCTTCCAATGGATTGCCTCCCCCGTTGATTTCTGCGGAGGACTATGATGTCTTTGTCTGCTATGAATGCGTGACCAAGATTAGTACGCTCCGTCGATACGCAGGCACAAAAGGCGTCATTATGGTGGTGCGCGATGACGAGAGTGGTCCTTGGAAGGCAGTTGATGGCGATATTTTATTGGCCGCCTCGCGGAACCACACCAACAATGACTTGCCGCCCGAAGTCAATGATTCGGAGTCATCGACTACTTTCAGGCAGCGTTTCTCATCTCCACTGACACAAGGCGAGGAACGCGCAGCAAAACGACGAAAGATATCCAACGCTTCAGCTTCATGCTGTCTCGCTCCATCAGCTAGCTCGATCGCCAAAGCTATATTTGAGCGCAAACCGCAGAGTTCAAGGGTATCAGAGTCTCCTATAGGCACTGGTGATATTTTTTTGACTGAGGGATGGCGTCAGAGGTGGTGCCGGTGCGATCAGGTGAACTTGTCCCACTCATGGAAGAGGGTAATATGTTAAATTAATATTTCCCCTCAAGTGCTTGCCATCCCTCCAAGCACACCCTTACCTGCTCGAAGAAGAAGAGATGTATGAACCCCCGGAAGACCCCGATTCTGGTATGTGTTATTCCAGAGCACCCAATTTTTGATTCAATTTGTCCACCAAGGGTTGTCGTTGGAAGAGCTGGGAATGAGAGCCCTTGCACGTATACCACGAGATCGCGCCATCGATGGTATACATGCCTTTAATGATATGCGGTATGTGACTCGCTCTTCGCAACCCTTTCGTTTTTAATTACCTGTCTTTCAAACCTCGTAGGGACGAACTGATGGAATATTTGCGACCCTTTGCTCAGGAAGGAAAGGTTGTGGAAGCTGTAGACGTCAACCACTTTTTCCAGAGACTTCTGGAGAGCCGGCAAACTCGAAATTAGCTCGTACCTTGCAGCGATTCCTTTCCTGCTCCGGCGCTTGTTTTAGCGACGGCATCTGCTGGGAATTTCGACGCGCATTTGTCTCTTTATTTCCACTTCTGTGTCAAGCTTGAAACAGACGGACAATAGGTTTGGACGTCCTTTGATGGCATCAGCGCCGACCAAAATCTCACTTGAATTCTCGAAATTTCTGTGCCTTTTCTGTAACTTGGTGACACCAAAGGCCACCTCTGGAAAGTTGGGCCCAGCCTTCGACCCATTTTTTTGGGCCGATGTAAAATTAGTTCGCAACGTGAAGCTGACCTTTTTGTTGTACGCTGGCTGTCATCCTTTACCTCAGGCCACGATGAGTTCCCCGATCAATTGAGCACCACGGCCAAAGAACAACCCGTAGTTGGAAGTCACCATATATTGTGGTCGTCTCCTCAATCAGCTTCGGTGGTCCTTGGCGATGTCAACACACATGCGTTTTACTGTGCACTCCTGACAAAACATGGGCAACTATTGATGTCATATCAAGTGGCGAGATATCGCTCCGAGCGTTCGTGAGAGATCTTATGTGCTCCAGTAAGTCAACGTGCTTCACTCGAGGCCTTGGGTGCCCGGTTAGATCTGGTTACGCTCGCCCGTGATCAATCTCCCAAGCGCATTTATGTTGACAGGTACTAGCGCGAATTTCGGTCGAGGCCTCTGCTACTCGAATATCCAGTTTCAAGTCGATTTAACAATGAAGACCCCAAACGTGTCGCAGTGGCAGCCAATATACACATCTGACCACGTTCTCCACCTTTGACCTTTGACCACGAGGCTAGCAGATGGCAAACGCTTACACACGGACTATCGTATCTCGCGAGAGATCAATAACTGAACACAGTACATGAAGGGCTTGGCGGTATTATCAGTCTTTTCCCAGGCGTTTCTGCCATTTCAACTGCAACTGTAATGCGGCCATACTCATCAGTACTTAAATATCGACCGCAGAGAAATTGGGCGGCCACCTGTTTTTGATTGGTGCTAGCGATAGCAGATACATGATGGAAAGAGTCTGGCTGCAGCCATTTCTGTGCATGTCTCCTTATCACCGCAGTGTTTCTTATCTCCTTTCGTCACTGGTGCTTCTGACACGCAGACTCTGGTCTGATAACCTCGCTACCACGTGCAAAAGGGGATGACTCAGTGCGGCTGGATAGCTACGCAATGCTCTGCTGTACTGGTGTCCTCCTGATTGATGTGGACAAGTTAACCTGAGATCTGAGTGTCTTCCGCATTACAGACGCACGAATTCTGCGTGCTGGAAGGGTCATTCCCTGCCACATATATTGCGATATCTTATGGTCACCCTGACTTTTTCGTGTAAAGGCAAGTCCTCACATTATGGCGGACAGGGAACGCCGTTAAGGGAAGCTGCCATCGTACCCCTCTCCCTGAAAAAAACAACCTGCATCAAGTACTTTTGAAATGACCCTGATACCTGGATGTGGTTTTGGGACGTATTGTCGACGTCTGTGGTGTTCGTAACTTCGTAATGACTGGACAATGCATGCACGATTCACAGAATGATAAGTAGTATATCGCTATACGGGAATGTCCACGGACAGTGACCCTGAAGGTGCATAAAATGTAATACAGTGGGAATACAAAAATGCACAAGGGTATGAGGTGGGAACGAGAAAAATCATTACAATACACACATAGCGAGAGAAACAAGGGATACGCAGGCTTGGGAATGTGGCACTCGGTACTAGGTGTCACTGAAGATTGAGAAGGCAAAGAAAGTGGCAATGGGGGACAACCGTTCTCTGCGGTAAAACGCGTGCAATATAACATCCAGTTCCCACACTGAGCTTTCGCGGGGACTAACGAGTAAGGACAGAACAAACCTACAGCATGGCTTGCACCTGGTCCATTGATTTGGGTACCGCATTCCCAACATAGACGGGCATAGCGCCTACGTACTCTTTCCACGCCATGTCGGAAACTATAGGCGCAGAAACGTATCCCTCGATCTGGAGATCGTCAAGGTAGCTCTCTAAGTGGGGCATTGCGGCAGTCACCGCTCTGTCTTCACGCATACGTTGCGCAAGGCGGGTTAGGCCAGCGTTTTCAGAGTACCAGGCTGGATCCCTTCGGATCACCGCGCACTCGTACACGTCCAGGATCGGTCTCGGGAGGCCGCTGTGAAGAGCGGCAGAGTAGGCCATAGCGTGACCGATGGCTTCGATAGTGGACTCCGCTTGCGGGAGGACGATAGAATTAAAGGCTTCGCTGCGGTGTCCGTCCGGTATTTGGCGAAGTAAAGCACGGTTCTCATCCAAGATCGAGTGTGCGTGTTGCGCAAGCAGCGACTCTGAGGGATCAGGGATGACTATGTGATATCTCTGTAGCACCAACTCGGAGAACAACCGAATACACAAGGTGAGGACATCCCCTTCGGCGATAATGACACCTTTCCCGTCGTTCTGCCATGTGAAGGATGTTCAACAGAATCGAGTATGGCAGAAAGAACATCACCCACCTCGATGCGGGCCATGTAATTGTGTTCGAATGTGCCTTGTGCACCACAACGCTCCGCAACCTCTGGTACACAGCGCTGGAAATGGCGGCAGGCGGTGGTCTTCACGATGACGGCCATGCCATGTCGAACTCGCGGATCAAGCGACTTGTCCATCGTTTGTGGAATGGCGATATGATACCAGTTACTCATTACATGGCCAACGGCTGTTGCATGAATGATTGGCCATTGTTGTGTTCGGAACGATATGATGGGTAAATGGCTTTCCCCCTTGCCCGTTATGCACCGATGTATGGAGTATTTTCCTGCAATGTAAGCGGCAGCTTTGATGGAGGATATCCATGGGGCGGTAACAGCCATTGTCCCGTAGGGAATGCGCCATACTTCATTCCACCAGGCCTGTAGTGGGAATTCAGGTAGAGAGTAGTCGTCGAGCTTCGACGCCACAAGGGCCGTGTGGGGAACCAGCACGTTGTTGAAGCGAGTGATGGAGAAATCAAGCGGGGATGTTCCTGGACGGGGACCCAGCCGAATGGACTCTACTCCTTTGTACATCTCTTGTTCATTACAAATCGGAACGACGAAGAAGCGAGGGCCGCGGTCTTCTCCGTCAAAAATGAGCCTTGCCATTACTAAAGCGACCTTCGGGATACCGAAGGCGGGCGTAGAAGCCGGCATAAACCTATTTGCAGTTGGTAGTTCGCCTTCTTCTCTCAAAATAGATAAAACTAATCGCTTACTTGGAAGCCTCTTCGCGTGGTGTATTGATGACGAATCCTCCTTGAGTTTTGGTGGCTGTCGTCTCGATGTTAAATGCATCAAGGCCGTGGCCCCTCTCAGTCAGTAGGTAAATACCAACTGTCTCGAACCGCAAGAGGCGATTAACGAGCTCCCTGAAGTCAGGGCGTTGCTTTAAATGACGGGATAGAGTCCCGATGGTAAGGCCGACGTGAGCGGCTAAAATAGTGAACATGGCAGTATCTAGGGACATTATGGGGTCGGTCATCATGGACCAATATCTGTGCGAGCAGACTTGTATGTCGGTAACCGACAAATCTTGGCACGAAATGAGACTCTAGAACAGCTATAACAGGGGAACATACCGTAGGTCTGCATGAGCAACCTTGCTCTCTTGTAGGACAGTGATACGCGTTCATCGACAGAGAGGAATTCCGTCCTGGTGGTAAAGAGAGGGTGATAGTTGAGTGGCTTGGGCATGTTCTGCGTGAGCGATGAATGCGTTGGGAAACTGGGAAGATCTGAGCCCTTTTATAGGTGTCGATCATGGCTTGGAGGTGCAGATGGTGCTTCCTGACTATTCAGAGAAGATCAGAGGCGCGAAGAGGGAGGTGGCCTAAATCATAGCCCTGTCAAGCGATATCGAGAGTAACTTTGACGGGCTTCCAGATCGAGACGACATAATCTCTAACTGACGTTTTTGTCGTAAGGATCGAAAGGGAAAGAAAGAATAAGTGCCAGGGACCAGCTGCGTACGCATTTGGGAGAAAGGCAGCTGGAAAAACGCTTCCTATAGAAGCGAGGCCAATCCTGCACAGATAAGTTCAAGCGTAATATTTTCCTGTTACGTTGGTACGATGCTGTGGAGCTCACTATTGACGCGTGGGTAAGAATATACTTGCCGCAGGGCAGGAACTAGGCAACTTACACGCGGATTGAAGCTGTCCTACCGAGCTAGTCCCGCGAAAGTTATAGACACGCGAGTTGGGCGAGAGAAAATTGATCGAAATCCTCTCACACTACTAAACCCTGCGCAATTTTGATGAATGGCGAATGGACCATGTTCATCTCAATACTCGGCCCTTTCCACCACTGGACAATTCGTCCAAGTTCCACTGGCTAGCATGTAAGCTGCCATCGCCCGATTGATCACGGCCAGGGATGTTTCATTATATCGCGTTGGGGATGTATGAGGACACTGATGAGAACAGAAGGCCGGTCCACTAATGGGCCATATTACTCCACTGACTGACAGGACTTCCAAGAACCACTTACTGACTATCATCCATCCTGTCAACTCAATTTTTTTGCAGTGCCGTGCCAATGCACGAAGATCGTCAATATGTGGCTGACGTCGTTTAAGCCTCAGTGGGGCGCTATATCACACTGCCCTCAAGCACAGAATCACGGGAGTTCTGTTATCTAGTAGGTGGATACAACAGACATTCTTGACACCAAGCTTTTCTAGGCTGTACGACAACACACTAAGATCCCAATAGCAAGAAGGCAGTCATTGCAAGCGACTTTTCGGCTCGCCTCGGTGGTGTGCTTGACAGATCGGCGGCTGCTGCATGCGCAGCCTGGCCGGCCTCCGCTCATGGCGTGTTCTTAGACCAATATAGTGTGTGTCTTTGTATTCGTAAGTTTTAGTGCGTCCTCCGCGGAAGTCATCTGCTCAGACCTGTGACGGGGTGGTCATTTACATTACAGGTTACACCGTGCCCACCAGAGGTATGAGTCTCGCGTAGGATATGTGTACATTTACGTGTCAGATATAATATTGTTGTACTTAACCCTTAGAATCGGGCTTCCTCGGTCGTTGATAGAATGAATTGCTGTTACGGCCCGAGATATCTCACACCGGTTAGCTGGAGTCTCGCCAGGCCATGGGTTTTCATTATTGAATTTCATTAATTTGTTACTGTGTGAAACACCAGTTCGCCACACTTTTTTCGTGAGAACAGGCATGCATGGGTGGTTCTCCGATCACAACCGTGCTGCAAGGGTCGTGGCCTACTAGGGCCTACCCCACACCATATGGCTTCAGGACTGGTGTCAAGCCTTTCGCGTTTATGCCAAATTAATGCAGGTAACGTCAAAGACACCGAGATCCGGTACTATCTGGTCATACGATTCAGCAGCGGGGCGATCTCTCTGGATGCCCATGGCCTCGACGGGTAATTCGAACAGCCTGCGAAACTTAAAGGGAAACCGGAGGAAGCCGGCTATACTTGCTTACGTTGGTACTCTAACGGTGGGTTAGTTTGGCCAGCCTGAGAAGGACAAGATGCGGGTTCACTCTGTCGGCGCGCGTGCTGCCTCGTGTAAATTTCTGATCGTGAGGGGGCCCGAAGAGAAGCTGCATTGCTGATGTGAAAAGTCCCTAAGTACTGACCCGTGTCAGCCCATCTGCCTCAGCCGCATTCCTCTCCTCCATCATGGCTGCCACTCCGTGTACGAGTGACGATTCCAAGCCCGAGCAGTTGCCCTCAGTGGGCAAAAGTTCTTACGACGCTATGACCGGACCCGCCCCAGAGGCTCCCGCTCCAGCTCTCCCTGAGTTCCCAGAGGGTGGTCGGCAAGCTTGGCTAACCGTGCTCGGAGGGTAAGGGACATGTCTTTCAGTCTCCAGAAAATTTGATTTTCAAGCGAAACGTAGATTCCTGATATTGTTTTGCACTTTCGGCACAGTGCAATCTTTTGGGGTGTATCAGGATTACTATTCAGTAGGCATATAAGCAATCATCCACGGGCTCAGTTTATTTGACGATGTGTCTCCCAGCGGGTCCTCCTGAGTGAACGCACCGCTTCAGACATCAGTTGGATCGGTTCTATGCAGACGTTCCTCCTCTTTGCCGGAGGTCTTCCAACTGGAAAGCTGTTTGATGACGGATACTTTCATCACTGTCTCGCCTTTGGATCATTAATATATCTATTCTCGTGAGTTTCCCGCTGATCTGCGGATGGCATTGCGGTGACCCTGCTAATGTGTGTAGCATTTTCATGTTATCCCTTGTCCAACCAGGCCAGTACTATCAAGTGTTTCTCGCCCAGGGCGTTGGCTTGGGAATAGGAATGGGAATGATCATGCTTCCTGCGCTTTCTGTAACTTCTCATTACTTCCGTCGGCGTCGGGCAGTTGCCATGGGGGTGGTCATAGCAGGTGGGCGCATTACCGATAAATGCATCGAGTGCTTCATATTGCTCCTTCAGGTTCTTCGACAGGGGCAGTGGTTTTCTCCATTTTGCTCAACAACCTGTTCAACGGGAAGGTCGGCTTCCCTTGGGGGGTCAGGTCTGTAGTATTTATAACTTGCTGGGGGCGGAGCTGATAATTGTTCTTCAGGACTGCGGCGTTTATCGACCTTGTATTTCTTCTCACGGCAAACCTTGTGATGAAAACTCGACTGCCTAGTCGTAGAGAGAGACCAAATGCCAAGCCAATTAATATTCGAGCCATCCTGTCTGATGGGGGATATTGGCTTTGCATTATTGGGTGGGCTTGGACTTAACACTGCTTGACTACTTTGGTCTCACTGGCTGTTAGCGCGGCATTGGTGTTTTGGGGTCTCTTCGTGCCATGTATGTGAGGCTGCGGTGAGGTCATGTCACAGTATTAACATTATCCAGTCTTCTACTTGCAGGTGTTTGCTGAGCTGCACGGTCTCCCCAAGGGCCTTGCCTTTTACGCTGTAAGCATGCTCCACAGCGCTTGATAGTTTCGTGCTGCTGACGATAACTCTAGATCCCTATTATGAATGCGTCTTCGTTATTCGGAAGGACGATACCTAATTTTCTCGGAGACTACTTCGGACCCTTTAACAGTAAGTCACCTCGGTACCGTAGGAGTTAATGAACAGACGTACCTACTCACCGTGATTCTGCAGTTATGATCCCATGCACGATTATTTCGGGGGGTCTCATCTACCTCATGTTCGCGGCAACGGGTGTGGCTGGCACGGTTGTCTTCGGTATTTTGTATGGCTTCTTCTCAGGAGGATGTAAGTATTCCGTTTGGATAAGCCCCTGCATATGCGGATACATGATCCCTGTCATTCAGTTATCTCGATCATAACGCCAGCCGTGGCTTCTTTCTCCCGAGACTTAAACGAAATTGGGTACGTCTTTCGTTTTAAAGAGGTCGGAAAAGCTGATGGTCGGGATGTGGAATGCGTATAGGACTCGCATCGGCATTGCATGCTTCGTGATTGGGTTCGCGCTGCTTACAGGGACTCCGATCGCGGGTGCGCTCGTGCAACAAAATCACAATGGACCCTATATCTGGTGGCGCCCGCTCGTCTTTGCCTCGGTACGTCCGTTAATTTCAATATGTGAAATGACCTAATTCGGCACGCACCAAGATCGTTGTGCTTGCTGGCACAGTGTGTCTCATCGCCTCGAGACAAATACTATCCAAGCGGAAGTCCACTCACATTCTTTAACGATCGAACGAATTCGGCATGACGTTGATGGTTCTGAGATGGTGATATCTGGTCTAGTGACTCCTGTAATGTTAAGATAGCGGACCCAGGGGCCGTCTTCCACACGGCTTCAGGGGCGTGAAAGCGAAAGTACTTACTAGATCATGCATTCCAAGTAAAAGTTGTACAGTAGCATAACTCGATGCTCTTTGAAATGCGTTCTACCAGTAACACAATTGACAAACTTTCAGGAGGGCGTATTGGATGTGTTGCTACTTGCTAGGATGGGTATGGCGCGACACTGTTTCTTGGCCCCATCTGATCGGAGACGCGTGTGATGATGCTCATGAAATGTCCAGATATGCAGTTACACATATAGTCATCCGACAAATTATTAACTGGCAAGCCTCAAGGGCCAAGCTGAAGTACGTAAACTCAAACGTCATACAAGGTTACTGGGCATTGTGCCCGTCCAACGGTTCCGGTTAGGTGTGCGCTAGACTATAACTTAAATGTCGTCTGATCAGCTTTCCAACTGGCATAAGTCTATGAGTTCCTTGTGCAAAGTGCGCAGAAGGGTCGCCTATGGGGAGTCCTAGTCAGAGAGAACATCGCCATGGAAATGGGTATGAACGAGCGGATGCAGTACAAGCAGTATTAGTGAGGGGCTACACACACACCTCACCGTTTCCGGCTGAAAACTCGCCTCGTTCCCAGAAGTCGGGAGTTGACGTGGTTCCTCAAGGCGATGACGCATAAGCTGTAAGAGCCAGGCGGAGATATGGAACCTAATACTTGCGCTCTTCATCCACTCCCGGAAGAACGCTTACCCATATATACCCGACGGTATCACGGGTCATGCACATCACCGTCAGGATTGCCAACTTCTTAAGACAAACAACCGTAGTTCTATTGTTTTGAAAAGGGAAGCAATTTGGAGAGAGTTCATTTGGAACAAGTACCGAGATTCACCAGCGTTCGTCGTCAGGCAGGTTATTAAAGGAGAAAAGGAGTGCGGTACTCACTCCGTGAGGTCAGATGAGTGTCTGGGTAGACCCACGCCGGGGACCCAATTATCATACGGAGATATCATGGACTCGTGTCTCGTAGTGAGAGGTTGGTCTTCTCAGCAATGAAGCGGCCTCGTCTTGCAAGGTGGGGAGCGGATTCCGGTCCAAGTGAACCTATTTTGGCCCTAACCCTTTGGATATGTAATTTTCCCAGATAAAAGTGATGGCAGATAGCCCCCACGGTGAGGAGATATCGCATCCGGGAACTGGGGCCCATGGCCACTCAAGGTCGGAGAGAACTCGAGGAACGGGGCCATCCTTTCTGGATATGTGAGGACAAAAGCTAAAGCCTGCATCGCACTCATTGGTGCGGACCAAAGGTGTCGAATCGATCGCGGAAAATGCGGAATTGTTGCACTACGGTCTTTCCCATCTCGTTCAGTCCGGTGGGCGACGGTTGCACTTGAATGTAAGACCCCATCCACAAACACATCGGCGATGCAAGGAGTAATAACGCAACACGGGGTAAGGGGGGTGGGTCCTGGCCAAATTGGAGACGGAACAGCCTTGTCCCGTCGGAAACCAAAAAGCTTATCCCCCCAGCCAGACACCCTACATATGGAAACTATCGACAACCTGGTATGCACGTAGCACCTCGCGAGGTCAAACTTGAAAATTAAGGAGCAGGTTGTGGCCGGGCCTGACGATGCTCTACAGTCGAGATCAAATTCTCACGCCACCTCTTCGCAGCAACTCTGACATGCTGCGACTGCTCGTCAATGATCATACAACGAGATGTCACCCAAGTCCGCCTTGTTCGAGGGCGAGAAAACCACAGTGAAGTCGGCCATTCCATCAGAGGACAACAAAATTTACTTCGCCACGCCTGTTCGCGTCTACTTTGCACATCCCCAACAATACAAGTGGACCTATGGAGGTTTACAGGGCGCTCTCGCACTCGTTGAGGATTTTTCTAAGCGTGCGTATTTCGTGAAGCTGGTGGACATTTTTGGGAGCCGAGGTGTCATATGGTCGCATGAGGTATATGAGGGGCTCGAGTTGAACCAGGACAAACCCTTCTTTTATTCATTTGCCGGTGATGTGAGTCTCTTCTCCCCGGAAATGTCGTCCTTCTGTTGATGCGTTATGGCCTACGCTATGGAAGTCATGTATGATTGGTCTGGTCTTCTCCGACCAAAAGGACGCAAAGCTCTTTCACAAAAAGCTCACCAATCGCAAAGCGATCAAAGGTTCGGTCAACATGTCTCATATTGTCATTCTTACACTGATGACCCTTCTTACAGCGAAAGCCACCCAAGTAGCAAAGCCAGTTTCAAAGGGCGGTAAGATTGACAAGTCCATGATATCGGGTCCGGTGCAAGGTTCCTTCAAGCATGTCGCGCACATGGAATTCGATCTTGAGAAGGGTTTTATTGTTGAGGGCGTAGATAAATCCTGGGGACAACTTGCCGCCGACTTGGGGGTGCATGGTATTCCCACAGACGTTGTTGAGGCCAACACGGATTTCATTCGGGAGTTCTTCGAAAAGGCGAAACAAAATGGTCATATCCAGGATACGGAACCTGCCAAGAAGAAGCCACCACCCCCACCTGTCCCTCGACGCGGAATGCATGGTCCCTCGGCAAGTGTTACTTCGACCAACGGCGACATCCAACCCGCTCCGGCACCCCCAGTACCTCCTACAAGGGTACCGCATACTAAGCCAATCCCCCCTCCTCAGCCGCGATCTGCACAACGCAATTCAGGCGCTCCTATCCCACCACCACCACCTTCCAGAAGTTCTGCTCAGCCGCCGCCACCCCCTCCTATTCGACCAGCTAGTGCTGCACCTGTGCATCCTTCTCGCCCAGCTCCTCCACGCCCAGGAGTGACCCCTCCACTTACCAACGGACCACCACAACCACCGCCACCACCGCCGCCATCAACCAGCGGGCCACCACCACCACCACGACCTCCGCCATCAACCAATGGTCCTCCACCACCACGACCTCCGCCATCAACCAGTGGTCCACCGCCACCACGACCACCACCGTCAACCAGTGGTCCTCCACCTCCACCTCCGCCTCCACCCCCGCCTCCACCACCTCCACCGCCACCCCCGACAACTGGGTCTCCTCCAACCACTCATGGACCACCCTCTCCTCCAACTGAAGATGACGTGCCACCCCCTCCTCCACCCCCACCACCTCCCACTTCAGCGTCGGCACTCCCAGCTATGCCACCCTCCCAGCCCGGCCGCGCTGATCTTTTGGCGTCCATCCGGGGGCAAAGCGTCCACAATCTGCGCAAGACCCCCAAAGTCGATCCCAACGCAACGTCGACGCTCGCGCCTACCGCAGACGAACCTAGTACACGTAGCGGTGATAGTGGCGGAACTACAGTTGCGGCTGGTGGTGATTTAACTGCTGCACTTGCAGCCGCGTTACTGCAAAGGAGTAAGAAATTAGGAGAGAGCGATGAGGAGGATGAGGATGATGATGACTGGGATTAGATTAGTTACTATTTTATGACGTTTATACAATCGAATACCCGGTGTCCTGTCCCGGTTCAATTGTGATGTATGATATATGCGAGTATGTAAGTGAACGTTGGTTACGGTAGTTCGGAAGTACTCGTTGAGTCCGATCTTCCCAAATGACGCTTCCTTGCGTACGGAGTTGAATGCACCGCATGATATCACCACGAACGTCCCCATAGTCACTGTTCCATAAAATGCAGCCAGCCAGCCAGCCAGTGGCATGTATCCAAGGACGACGATACGATGATAACCTGATTTGGGCTGGAAGGCGATTGCCGAGATTGGTGTGACAAATGAGGGGGAACAGTTCGGGACAAGCCCACCCTCGACCCCAGCTTTACTCCCTGTCAACTCCAATCCTCCATCGCATCTCCCGCCGTCGCAGAAGAGACGATAGCCGAACGAGATCTGTAAGAAAATGGCCGATCAATTGGTAAGTCGTCCCCCTGTTTGTCACGTAGGTTTCGCTCTTGTTCATCGTTATGGATGCTTGTGGTTTTGCGCAGTCCGAAGGTGGGATGTCCGCTTGCTTTTTGGTCACACTTACTAACAGATAACATGCAGAGCAAATTTCCGGTTAGTATACCCCTTGTTGTTTGCCCGTCGGGCGTGATGAATGCAGCGATGTATAGAGTTCAAGGAAGCCTTCTCCCTCTTCGACAAAGGTACTTTTTCTGCATTAGACGCGCGTTTCGTTTGGTGTCGTGGGACCAGGATTTCTAACACAACGCTTTGGCAGACGGTGATGGGACGATCACTACGAAGGAGCTTGGGACTGTCATGCGCTCGTTGGGTCAGAATCCTACCGAAGCGGAACTTCAGGACATGATCAACGAAGTTGACGCCGATGGAAATGGGACGATTGATTTCCCAGAATTCCTCACCATGATGGCACGGAAGATGCGTGACACGGATAGCGAAGAAGAGATCAAAGAGGCATTCAAGGTCTTTGATAAGGATGGGAATGGTTATATCAGCGCGGCCGAGTTGCGGCATGTCATGACAAATCTCGGTATGCAATCCTTTGTTTCCTGGAAGTAAACGAAGTTGTTTGACGTTAAACTGTAGGTGAGAAATTGACCGATTCAGAGGTCGATGAGATGATCCGTGAAGCCGACGTCGATGGTGATGGTCAGATCAATTACGATGGTGAGTCTTATTGAGGAGCTGTTCAACTTTTTGATCGTTGACTGTGGAATTGCAGAGTTCGTCAAGGTGGGTTATTTATGTTCACCAGCAGGTTCCGGGGTTCAGCTGCTGACAAGTTCATATCCAGATGATGCTTTCCAAATAGTCAGCTTTCTTGTACTCTTTAACCCCAATAGCATCTTTGTTTTGTAGTACATTTTGCAGTGATTACATTCTGAATTTTGTAATCATTTACATTGGAAAACCAACTACTGCATCAGGAAATTGTAAAGGTGATGATATTTGCAGTTAATTATAGTGACCAAATGTCAATGTGATATGGAGACTCAAGACAACCAATGGGCAGTCCATAGATGTCATTGCAACTCTAACATCAGGATAGCATATACAGTGGCTCACAAAATTGTCCCAATGTTTGCATGTTTTTCATTAATCATGGTGTAGTGAGTGAACTATCATTACTGAGTCCAAGGTGTTGGTGGATGGATTAAAGCAGCTGGTCATGGCTCTCTGATGAGCCATATTACATAATATTTGGATAGAAACTGATGGAAGAATACACAAATGAAAATGAGAGCTCATTGGGACAATTATGTAACTTTGTGATATACTGGAGATGTAGTCCTCAGGAACACATATAAAACATGGTGAGATGCTCACTAATGCTTACATAATGGATTACATGGTCTACCGAATGATTTGTCAACAAACAAACAATGCCAAACAGTGATTTGTACCCCTAAGCCTCCTTGCTGTAACACAAGTCAAGAAATCACCAGTCTGGCTCATCAGGGACATTCTGTCAGGGCAACCTCAGCAAATGCTGGTGTACACTATAGTATAATCAATAGAACATGCTATCAACACCATTGGTCTTTTCAGAAACCTGCTGGAAGTCATTTCCTGCACTGTTTCCCCATCAATGCCCCATGTGTCCTGGAACTAATCAGTACTGTGAGAGCTGAGAATGATGTGGAGATCCATTCTGGCATTCATCATATCATAAGCAAACCAATCACCCACTAACTACTACATCACAGCTGAAGAGAAGCCTGCCTGAAGGCTCAGGTGAAGCACCACCCTCCTGGGCACTCCCAGTATCATGGGAGGGTTGGCCAGACTGTGCTCTGAGCTGAACTGGGGATCACTGGGAAGGAGTTATTTGGACATATAAGACTAAAGGAAATATGCAGTGCCTGATAGAAGGCCAGGAATGTGTAACCTGGTGGCTCAGTAGCATATCCCTCCCCATGGTACCTGGAGTGAGAGAGGGTTTACCTTCACCCTGACCTCCATACCAGTTTCCCCTCCACAGAAATGCACTAGTTAATGGGTGATTGGTTTGCTTATGATATGATGAATGCCAGAATGGATCTCCACATCATTCTCAGCTCTCACAGTACTGATTAGTTCCAGGACACATGGGGCATTGATGGGGAAACAGTGCAGGAAATGACTTCCAGCAGGTTTCTGAAAAGACCAATGGTGTTGATAGCATGTTCTATTGATTATACTATAGTGTACACCAGCATTTGCTGAGGTTGCCCTGACAGAATGTCCCTGATGAGCCAGACTGGTGATTTCTTGACTTGTGTTACAGCAAGGAGGCTTAGGGGTACAAAATCACTGTTTGGCATTGTTTGTTTGTTGACAAATCATTCGGTAGACCATGTAATCCATTATGTAAGCATTAGTGAGCATCTCACCATGTTTTATATGTGTTCCTGAGGACTACATCTCCAGTATATCACAAAGTTACATAATTGTCCCAATGAGCTCTCATTTTCATTTGTGTATTCTTCCATCAGTTTCTATCCAAATATTATGTAATATGGCTCATCAGAGAGCCATGACCAGCTGCTTTAATCCATCCACCAACACCTTGGACTCAGTAATGATAGTTCACTCACTACACCATGATTAATGAAAAACATGCAAACATTGGGACAATTTTGTGAGCCACTGTACTGACAATTCTCCTGTAAGTTATAACATGGTGAGCCACAATTACCATGGTTTGGTCTGAATGTCAACTGTTTCCCAGTAGTGATCACAAAGAGGAAGGTTGATCACCAGTTGCTATGGCTTTATCACCTAGTGTCATCCAGGTGAAATGTGTCATCTCAGTCTACAATTACATCAGGAAATTAACCAAATACTATTAGTGCTTTTTATGGTGTTATTTTTCTACTTCAACTATTACAGCTATTTCTGGTGTCACACACCAAAGGTGTTTGGTGACATGGACATGGATATTGCTGATGGATGGAGATGAAAGACTAGAGCCCTAATGCATAGGAGGACAGCCAGGAATGTTGGCAGTCATCCTTCACACAAGAACAAGTCATCAATGCCAAAGAAAAGAGAAGGAAGTGAGTTAAGTGCCCATAAAACTAACAAAGGTATGAGTCTTGGTGCATGAAGTAGTCACTGAGGTGGAAAATAATGGTGTGGAAAATTTATAGTACCATAGTTAGTAAGCAGGGTGACATCAGAATTTAATTCTGAAGGTTGGGGAGAAATTCCAAGCCCTCTGGGAGAAACTCTGAAGATGCTACCATAATTCTGGAATGCATTCTTGACACTCCCCCTCAATTGGAACAAAGTCTGAGTGCAGATGTGAAATGTTTCATCTTGATGCTCAGTAAAGGTTTGGTAAGGGTATCAGCAACCATGTCATCAGTAGGACAATAAATTAAATGAAAGGAATGATTTTCCACAGTGAAACAAATGAAATGGTATTGTATGTCAATGTGCTTGGTGTGAGTGTGATAGCTGGCATCTTTGGTGAGTGTGATGGTGGATTGGCTGTTGGAATACAGCAGGATAGGGTATTTGAGTGGGCAGAAAACTTCCCTGATGAGTCATTGAAGCCATAAGCCCTCTTTGGCTGTGTGAGTTGCTGTGATGTACTCTGCTTCTGCAGTGGAGAGTGTGATGAGTTCTTGTTTCTGTGAAGCCCAACTGATAGCTCCTCCATCTAGTAGATGTGTATATCCATTTATAGCCTGTTGATGCTCCTGTGAAGCTCTGTCTGTATTGGTATGGCCCTTGAGGCCTCATTCTGTATTTCCAAATATCAAAGTGAGTGCTTTTGTGCCCAAGATATACCTGTAGATTCATTTTACTGCTTCCCAGTGGGTCATGTTGGGTGCATTATTGAACTGCATGACTGTAGAGACAGCAAATGTGATGTTGGGGCATGTTCCAACAGTGAGGTGCATGAGGGAGCCTACAGTGGCATGGTAGGGTATGTTTTTCATCCATGCAGCTTCTTTGGCTGACTGTGGAATTTCTCTGCAAGAGAGTTTTATTCCAGGGTCCATTGGAATTGTGGCAGGCTTGCAGTCAGCAAGGTTGTATTTTGTCAGAATGGCCTCAATGTAGGACTGCTGGGACAATGGTATGGTGTGGGCTTCTCTATTCTATGTCACCTTCATCCCAAGTAGCCAACTGATGGGCCCTAGGTTGGAGATTTTAAAATGAGTACTAATCTCCTATTTGAATGAGTGGATTAATGATAGTGAATTGACTGTTACAGTGCAGTCATCAATGTGGCTGGCAAGAATGAGGATTTCTGATCCAATGCAGCCATGAAACACTCCCCAGTCTGTGTGAGCCCTATTAAGTCCAAGATCTGCTAGGGTAGCACATAGCTTCTGGTACCACTGGAGTGTGCCTTGTTTTGAGCCATATAGTGTGACATTTAGCTTCCCAACCGGGTGGGAAAAATTCCACCCTACAGTGCAGCCATGAAACACTCCCAAGTCTGTGTGAGCTCTAATAAGTCCAAGATCTGCTAGGGTAGCACATAGCTTCTGGTGCCACTGGAGTGTGCCTTGTTTTGAGCCATATAGTGTGACACTTAGCTTCCCAACTGGGTGGGAAAAATTCCACCCTACAGCATAGCCCTCAGGGAGCTCCATGTAAATGTCTTTGCCATCTCTGAGTTTTCCATTTAGGAATGCTGAGTGAAAATTGAAGATGTCAATGTCCCAGTTGTTGCATGCAGCAATTGTGAGTATGGTGCAAAGTGATGCAAGTCTTGCAACAGGAGCATAGGTTTCATCATAGTCAATGCCCTGTATCTGAGAGTAGCCCTTAGCAACTAGGTGGGCCTTGTACTTCTTGACTTCTCCTGTGACATTATGTTTGATCTTAAAGACCCATTTGCATCCTATGACATTTGCACCTTTTGGGCACTCAATGACATCCCAGGTGTGCACTTCCTCTAGGCTTGTTAATTCTGCATTTATGGCATTGTGCCACTTTGGCCAGTCAGCTTGGGATTTCACCTCAAGTACTATTGATGGATCCAGCCCTTTGGCTTCAGCCATCCCTGCCACCATAGCATACATGATGTTAGTGTCATCTTCATCAGCAGCTAGTTTGTTGTCAAATACATAGGTAGCATTCTCTTGGGATTTCAGGCTGTTAGGGTTGCTATTGCTCTCTTGGAGTTCTTTTACAAAGTCAAGAGGGATGTGCCCATCACAAGTGCCTTCACCTGCATGTGAGTGCCTCATATAGTCTGATTCAGTGCACTGCCAAGTGGAATGATGAGGTTGTGGTGGAGGTGTTTTGAAATTATCTCTGAGTGGGTCTGGAATAGATCTTGGAATTTCTGAAGTTGCTCCAGTGGGTTGCTCAACTGTCTGTGTGGCCTCAGAATTTCCTTGTGAAGGTTTGAAATTTCCCTGCTCCCCTCAAGTGGCACATCATAAGGTATGGACACATCTTGGTGCTTGAAAATGACACTTTGTTCAATTCTGATTGCTTGTGTGTCAGGCCAGTAGATGCAGTGGCCATTGCTCTCAGGGCCAAAACCTACCCAGTGTCCATCTTGGGCTCACATGTCTAGCTTGGAGCCAGAGGTATCATGGACCTTGACATGACATTCCCAGACTGGGATTTTTGAGAGGTCAGGTGGTCTTTTGTAGAGCATTTCATAGGGAGTCTTGGTG